>JARHVA010001239.1:2877500-3170000 GCA_037957365.1 Torreya grandis | reverse complement strand
ATTTGGAGGGGTTACTATTTCACAGACTACATCCAGTAAATATGATAGCATATAGAAGTTGCCATTTGATCAATTCTAGGAAAGTATTTGTTTCTTCAAATTTAATCTTATAATTTACCCAAGTTGTGTAATTCCATTCATATCAATTATTATGGATAAAATAGGGATCCATACCTTGTTGACATGTATAATGGAAGGAGCACCATGGATTCTATTCAATAGAGCCATTGCAATCCTAATTTTTGGTCTAAATTATATGATTGTAGTGGTGTTCACTTTCCTTGTTTTGATGAAGCTTTTAGGATTAAACACCCAATTTTTTAGTGTTCCTAACATAATTGTATTTGAACCATTCTTGGACTAATTTTTAGTTATAGTGTGCATCAAGTGCATGTAATCTATTATACTTTTCAAAATAAAAAGAAACTATGAAAGAAATTGGTACCTAACTACCACTTCTATGAAAAATTTCATTTATGCACATACTAATAATAAAGAAATTATGTATCAGGTCTATTTATGGGAATACCTATGGTTTGTATTCTACATTAGTTAGATTGATGGATTTAATAAAGAGTAGGTTTTCTATATTTTCCTTATGAAAAATAGATAGTTTGTCTTCATCTTTGTCTTATTCAACCTTACCATAGATTATTAAATAGTGTGGGAACTTATTATAAATGGAAACTAGGTCAATCCTCATGTCTTCAAACTCTATTGTGTCTCAAAGAAAAATGATAGAGCTGTAATTTGGTCTTCACCTACAATTATGATAGCATGTTGAACCCTATATTCAATTTTTACGCATAGGGCCTAAGGAAATTATAGAGATCTGGATTGTAATTCATAGGTTATATAATTCACAAATGACATTTAATGCATTAATCATCAAGGCAATGTCTAAAAAATATCATTCATAAGGATTAATTAAAATATAACAATCCATGCCAATTGTCTTTCTAATTTAAATTTCATTTTATAACACTTAATTTTGTTTGGATTTGATTGACATGTGCCAATTTGTCATAGACTTCAAAATATTACTCATATATTTATAGATTAATATGTTTATCTTCATTTAACTTTAACAAATGCCATTATATCTCTTAGTTGAAAAAATCTAAATATCATTTCCATGTTTAAGTAATTGATTGTGTAAATAGTAATATGTGGTCACTTATCACTTTAGGATCCATTGGACTATAGTCAAATAGGGGTAACATTATAATTTTTTATTTACATTATTCTTGACTATGTTTCTATGGGATATATGGTGAAATTTATCTTTATCACTTATATTATGCCTTTTATTCAATCACTATATAAAACTAGACTATTATCGAATGGACACATGGAAGATTTTATGAATGACATGTGGTATATTTTCACTTCATCACTTGGTCATGATATTTGTAATATATTTATTTGAAAAAAATGCCCCATTTTCATATTTTAAAATGAGGACCCTCTATTAGCTTAAATTTTTGATGTTTGGGTCCTATTATGGAATGAATTAGTCCAAGTCTAAATCGTAAGTCATTGCCTTAAATATGAGTTTTTTAATTTAGTATGAGGTCTTGATTTGATCCTACATTGGCCGAGTGTTCCATTAATTTATCTAATAATCTAATAGGTACATAAGTCCAAAGATCCTAAATGGACATGTCTATTGAAGTTATTCCATTCATCCATGTGGATTTCATTACTATGACATTCAAATTTAGATTCAAATTTTTTGGACTAACCAAACTAACTAGTTGTTTTCCAAAGGTTATTTTATTATTTATAAGAGTAGTTTGATCCCATAAAGATATATTTCCAAAACATACTTGGTCCAACTCATATATTTAACCTTGTAATATGAGAAACATTTCATACTTAGTTGTTTTGATGAAAGTTCCTTACATAGACTATAGCCACAAATCTCTCTTGTATTAGGAGTAACCATCAAATTTAAGAGTGAAAATGAATTCAAATACCAAAAATTGATTCCTTGAGTTTAAATTCTAATTAATAACTTCATAAACTCTAAGATCATTCCATGTTTCATCACTTAACTTCCCTATGGAGGATTTTTGAAAATGACTAAGTATATTTTTGACAAATCAATATTATGTTAGTGTCTTCATCTCAATTACTCACTTATTTTGAAGTAAAAGGATACAGTATGGCCCCTAAAAACATTTAGATTAATGAGATTATACCACTTTTCTTGATCCCACTCATCCAAAAATAATAGAAGTAACCAAAGTACCAAAGATCAAATATCCTCTAGATAAGTGAGATCATGCCACATGTCAATATCCCATTTATCTGGAGGCTCTTCTATATTTAAAAATTGGGTCACTTCTATTTATTATGGATATGGAGACTATAGGTAGAGGACCAAGTCCAAAGGTACCTAAATCATATGACTAAATGAGATTATGCCATGTGTCATGATTATGTTCATCTCTATAAAATAGGATCAAGAACATATTCTAATGGATAGTAAGCATCTAGATAAGGGAGGGTCATCCATATGCAAATGTCTTGCTCACCTGGAGCTCATAGATAGAGATGATCATTTTGAGGTAGGTGACCTTAGGGATAAATGAGAATATTCCACATGGAACGATCCCATTTACCCATGGATTATTAGGTAGGTAAATTACTAGTCCCATAGTCAATGATTAAAGACTCTCTAGATAAATGAGGGCCATTTAAATGGTAGAATCCCACTCACCTAGAGCTCATAGGTAGATATTCACATTCTAAAGTAGGTGAACCTTTAGATAAATGAGACCATTCCATGTGGCATGATCCTCTTCACCTATAGTTTATCAAGTAGGATAATGGCTAGTACCATAGTTAGGGATCAAATACCCCCTATAAAATTGAGATATATCCACATGGTAGCATCTTGGTTGTCTAGATACTATAGACTTAAAAAAATAAAATGTGAAGTTTTTGATCCCCCAAATTAATGAGATTAAACTACATGTTGACATCTCATTACTCTAGAGTAAATAGTGAAGTGGTCTAAGTCCCAAAGTCCTTGATCACCTAGATGAATGAGATCATGTCACATGGCATGAACCTAATTATCTTTAAAAATAATGAAGTATTTCAAAGTACCAAGTTTTCCCAATGCCCCAAAAAAAGTAATATTTGTCCACGTGGTAATATCTCCGTAGTCTAGAGCCTATTGAATTAGAAAATTATTATATAAATATCGTAGGCCCTTGGAGGTATATGATTATTACATATGTTAAAATCTCATTGAACCATAACCAAGCATCCCAAAATCACATACAATAAATCTTAGAAACCAAGTGGACTATCATAATCATTCCACATATCTATATTTTGTTAAATCATTATCAAAAGGCCAAGGATAAAGAAAGAAGGGATCAATGCATAAAATTTAGACATGAAGAAAACATATGACAAAATGAAATGACCAAGGGAAAAATATTAGTTAAATGGTTCCATGTGTTTTTATCTTAAAAAAAAATATTAAATGCACAAATATGGTTGATATGATAATATAAGGACATTTTAATCATTTTAAATATTTTTGGCTTATGGATCAATTTCAGTTCATGAGTTATGGATAAGGTCCATAGGTTCTAATTGAGAAACATATGGAGAAGTGTAAAAATATAAAGGAATTCAAATGGAACACTTTTTTCAAATTTGTTTCATAATTGAAAGATAGTAAGGTGGACCCTAAATAATTAGGTCCAGACCATTATCTATTCGTTGAAGGACTATGTAGTCAAAGATACTGACAAGGTGCTATGCATCCATCCCCTTGGCCATTCATAGTTCCATAGAAGAAGAAAATAGTGTACGTTCCACACATTAGCTATGCATAATAGTTCCAATAAAGACACTTTTACATTGACTTAAAAAGGTTCAACCTTATCAACTAATCATTGGTAGGTCAACAAAGCCTACCAAAACTACTAGTATGCAATCCACATCATAATGCTCCTCAAGGATCTTTAGTGGGATTTGGAATTATATTTTGTCTTATCTATTATAGGATGAATAATATTTTGACATAATTTTGTTATACCATTTAAATATATGATATCCATGAGTGGGATCTCATTCATCTTGAGGGCAAGACCCATCTCTCCCTTCTATTATAATACTTCCTATTATGTTATAAGGGTCAACTCTATTTTTAAATAAATGTTGTCAAAATAATGAATTTTTTTTTTTGTGTAAATGCGATTGATTTTATTTTAATTTTTATATTTCATTTCCAATTTAATTGACTAATAATAATGTTATAGTGTTTTATTTCATGATTTACACAAAGTTTATGCATTGACTAGGATGTGTTTTTTTATATTTCAGTTAAGTTTTTTGATTCCTTTTAGTTTACTTGAAATATGTAAGGATATATGTGAAATTAAATACATACATATTTATGGTTCATTTATTAAAGGATTCTCAGAATTAAGAATTCATATTTTCTCCTTAGAATCTCCCTCCTTATGTAATTAAAGCCTGAATCATCATGAAACTTGTCATACAATGGTGTAACTATAGCTAGATATGTTTTGGTCTTGGAAGTATCTATATGTTCCCCTTAATTAGAAAAATTCTTTTTTCCTTACCCTCCCTCACATTTGATGTTTATTTTTTAGTAAGTAATATTCACTTTTCATTTAGAAATGGTGTAGTGAAGTAAGTAGAATTCTAAAATTATGTGTTGTAATTGGTCTAGCTAAGAGTGTAGAAGTTATGTAAGTCAGTGAGAAAACCAATATTAGACCTCTAGTGGTAGTAATACATCTCTTGGATATCTATTCCAAGTAGGATAAATAATATATCCCCATAATTATAATTTGTGCCTTATATTGTGTTATAAACAATCCTAAAATGAGAGGATGCAAGTCCCGTAATTGTTCCCTAAACTCACTCGATGCATCTAATATGATAAGGTGCATCTAGGAAGGATATCTTATAGGAACAACAACTAGAACTAGAAAGGCCATTGTGATAAAAAAAAATTCCCATCCTTTATTCTTTCCTATCTTGTTGTATGCTTAAATTCACAAAAAAAACTAACACTAGAAGGAGGTCATCACTCTAATTTACAACAATTATTTAAGATACTATCCTACCTACAATAAATCTAGAGCCTTTTGTGTGGATCACTAGATCTTGATCTAGTCTTAGATGACTAATAATATCCCAATTATAATTCCATAGGAGGAATATAATTAATATATGGATACTAAGACCTATGGTTACACCTACTAGCTCATTATCTAAGTTTGTCCCTAATATACCTCTATCGATGACCTCACCCATGTAATTATTGGTTGGATTTGCTATGAACATTATTGGATTTTTCCATGATGTACCTAAGAAACTAGAAAGATACCTCCCAAAATTCACACTAGGTGTAGGTCATACCACTAAGGAACATATACCTCATATAAAACTACTCATGATATTTTGAATGTCAAACATGAGGACATTGCCTATAAGATTTTCCCATTAACTCTTATTTGAAATGACATATTATTGATTCATGAACTTACCCAAAGTAATATCACAAATTAGGACCAATTTGATAACACAATCCTCAGCCATTTTTGGGAAGTCATCGATCCAAATGTGTTATAATGGTAGTTTTATTATATCAAAAGGTAACCCAGTAAACTCATAATAAATTTCAATGCTAGTTTTTAAAATATGTATAGATTAATAGCTATACTATATAGACCAGATGCCTAGCTAACCCTTCAAATGTATAGAAATGCACTAGATTTATTAGACTAATATGTTCCTATTTAGAGATAATTTAATGGTATACTTACCTCTAACTTATTTTACATCCATAAAAATGGACAAAAAACTAACCTCAAGGTTTTTTGGCATATTCCATCTTGAATTTTTTGCTAAGTATGCCTACTTTAAATCCCCTCTTTTTTATTAACCAAAATGTACCCATGCCACAACTTTTATCAGTAACAAACTAGATTCTTTGAGACAAATTACTCCTAATCATCCCATAGTATTCGTTTGCCTAATAAATAATGAATTAGTGACACAATATCATAATCAAACACTAGTTTTGACTATGAATAATGTCTAAATTATACCTTAGGACTCCACCAATAATGATTTGGATGTTATATAGTGCATAGTATAAAATCTCAATAATGACTTCTTATGCCTCCATAGATAGATTGGGAAGAATGGTGGTGAGAGTTCAAATATCAACTTACACCTATTAGAGGTACAATAATCCATATAAATACCCTAATAACAAACTATATCCTTCACCTAATAAAATCCATGATATCAACATTAGTTAGTTGGCCTTGTCTAACTAGTGCCTTGTTACAATAAAGTGCATCATGGTGAAATTAGCTACATTTAATTCTATAGTGCATTCAACATCTTCTAGAAATATATGTAAGAGTATGAGGTAGTCCCAAACCAACCAAAGGTTATTAATTAGGCTAAGACCTATAATTCTCTAAGATCCCTAAGCATTTCCATGGTACTAGAGATATTAGACTTCCCTAACCATGAAGATAATGAACCAAAAGATTCCATTAAAGAGGTGTAGTATTTCCAAAAATTCTAAAGGAGTAACCATGCCCTTAGTAACTAAACACAACATCAACTAGTTACAACATCAACCCCTCATAACAATGGTGTCATTCCTCCTCATCTAAAGTAAGGAATGACCTTTCATCCCTAATATCAAATAATCATATTCCAATTAAAGATACATAGCCAATCTCTAACAAGACTAGATATAACATAGTGGTTGACATGAATAAGATCAAGGCAAAACTCACTTTACATGAACTTTCCCATATCACTAAGAAAATATATTTCCTCCCAAAGTCCCTCATAGATAAACTAGTTTATCCCAAACCCAATCTTGCACACACTAAAGTGTTGATACACAAGAATTAGTTTGAGGTCCCACCTTTCCTCCTTATAATTAGGTTTTTGGAATTAATTAAAATTGACTCATGTTCCTCTATGAATTTCATGCCTATATGAGTTTTTAAAAAAATAGGACTAACACCTATTAAGTCAAACAAAATAGTGGTCTAAATGGATAAGTCTCAATTTAATGTAGTGAACAAGCTATTGAATATATATGTAGCTAAAATATGCACCCAATGTCCATAAATTCATGTATATTTAAGTAGTAGAGATATCATAGGATTATGGGATGTTACTTAGTAAATAATTTTCTAAGACCTTGAATGGATACATGGATATGGACTTCTCCCATATATGGTTTTCATGGAGAAGTGTAGCCAATTAGATCTATGTCAATAGAGAGCTTAGAATGAAACACATGATCACAAAATATAGTGAAAATCAATGAAAAGTGAACTTAATATCCTTTGACATAAGTGTTTATACCATGTCTACAAATTGACTTGAAAACCAAGTTGATAAAGGTCTCAAACTATCAATTCTATGGTCCTTTTATTTTTATGGATCCTATTCTAAATAAGGTTATGGAGCATGAATTCTTCTCATTGATAAATTATGGAAATGGAACCTATATTCATATAGATTGTAATTACCTTACATTAAAAACTTGTCATAATATGAATCCTTTATCTTAGGACTATAATTTGAGTTAAATCATAGGGTTAAATAATTGAGAGTGTTTTAGATTCTAAAATGTTAATGAACCAAGTTAGTATGAAGTTATAATATATGTTGTCTTATTTTGGGAAGTAAAAACATAGGGTGTGTAGTCTAATATAAATGTTTAATGATTTAAAAATCATCACCATTCATAGATAGTAAAATTAGGTGGGTGATTCATTAGTAACTACTACTACAAACCTAACACCCTTAGAGGATTCAAGGCTACAAAAAATTTCACTAGAACTCATCCCATGTCCCTTGATACCAAATAATGTGAATAACTTACAAGTATTTGAATATGACCACAATATTTTATAATAACTTAAAAATTTAGGGGTATTTGAGATCAAATTTGTAGATGAGTTAAAAACATATGACCCTAAAAATAAATAATGTGACCAATAAAACATTTTGAACTTAAAGGAAAACCAAGTTCCAAAAGGGATGATTTGCCTTGATAGATAGTTTGACCTTGAAAATGCCACATACATTCCTAAAATTCTATTAAACTAAGACCAAAATTATATATCAATTAATCTGGTACCATCAAACCATCCCCATGATGTTCATATTGGTCTAAATTACACTCTTGTTGAAGTTGAATAACTCCAAAAATTGATGCTACAGTACCAATACATTATTACTTGGGCATATGAAGACCTTCAATATTAGACTCAAAGATAATAACCCATACTATCCCATTTCAAACAAAACCATATTTCATTTATATAGAGGTTGTGACCCATAAACCTAATCCTAGAACAATTTATTTAGAAATAGATCCATTAACTCTTCTCAGTTGAGATTGTCTTCTCAATTCATCACTCTACATGGGTAGCTAACTTAGTGTCAGTTTATAAAAAGAATGCATAAATATGACTATGTGGATCTAATAAATATTAATTGATCTTATAATAAATATAATTATCCTTTACCTTATTTATATGAGGTAATATAGATGGTAAGTAGATCTTAGATGATGTCCTTCCTAGATGGATTCCCATGATATAATCATGTTATAGTAAACACAAAATACTAAGGTAAGATGAAATTTACAAGAAAGTGGGGAAGTTTCACATAAAAATTAATTCTATTTGGCCTTATTAATGTAGGATCCACATTTCAAAGAGCCATTAAATTTGATTTCAAAGATATGATAGGAAAATTCATTATTATTTACATGGATAAATCCAAAACATAGGTTTTATCATATTCATCATTTCCAAATATATTTGAAAGGTGCATAAAATATAGTGTCCTTATTAACCTAAATAAAAGCATATTTGGTGTTACCAAAGGTATATTATTTTTCACATCATCATGACTGAAGGTATTTATGCTGACCTTAAGCATGCCAATGTGATTTGAAAGATATCTTTTCCCAATAGTAAAAAGGAATTAAAATCATTCTTTGGTAATATTAACTATATAAATAAATTCATATCTAGTTTTACCAAAATTGTTAAACCATTGAATGAAATGTTGATAAATGAATAAAAGGTGGAGTGGAATCCTATAGCTAGTCAATCCTTCCAAGAAATAAAATAATCCATCATGTAGGCACCAAGCTTAATTATCCTAAACTATGCAAGAGACTTTTAACTATATTCATTTGCGTAAGAACACACCATAACTATATTACTCACTTATAAGATGGGAAAAGATGAGCACTCAATTACTTTCATAATTAAAAAATTGAAATATGTAGAGATGTAGTATTCTACCCTAGACAATCATGACTATGACCTAGTCAAGGTTATGGAAAAAATTAAGCACTACATCCTCAAAAATAAGGTACACACAATCATCCCAAACCTAGCCATCAAGATAATTCTAAGATAAAATGAATTAGGAAAATGCAGATGTTGATGGATGGCCAAGATGTAAGAGTGAAATACAACCTGTCAATATTATCTAATGTCAAGGTTTTACTTATTTTATCACTAAAATTGACTGAAGGATCACAATGGTGAAATTAGACTAGTCATAAAAGGCCCGTCAAGAATGGTATGACCCCATTATCCACTACCTCCTTAATGTAAATCCTACTCCAAGACTCAATTAAACATAAAAAAGGGATCTTAGGTTGAAGGCAACCCAAAAAACTATAAATAATGGAGTGTTATATATAAATAACTATGAAGGCATATATCTTAGATGTTTATCTGAATAATAAGTCAATAAATTAATGAATACCTTCCATGATAAACTGGGTAGTGGTCATCTTTTAGGGATTAAAAATGCACACAAAATTTTATGATTTGTGTACTTTTAGCCTATTATATTTAGACATGGAAATTACCATGTGTGTTAATTCCATCAATGATATGCCTTTTCCAAGAATTAATTCCATGTTTTAATGAATTTACATCATGTGATAGAAGAGTGTCCTTTTTCTCGATGAGGACTAGACTTCATTAGAGTCATCAAACCAAGCCAATCAGTTGGACATAAATTCATACTTATAACCATTGATTAATACAAAAAGTGGGTAGATGTACTAACAACCAAAAACAAAATTATTAATGAAGTCATCATTTTTTTTAGAAAAACATAATCACATGATTTGGCACCTTAGATTATCTAGTCTATAATAATGATCCTACAATCTAGTCAACCAAGATCACTGAATGGGCCTATGAAAATGGGATTACCTTGAAGTTCTCATCAAATTACTACCCATAAATAAATGTTTTGTCTTATTTAACCAATAATAAATAAATCTACACCATCAATTAGTCTATATATAAGAATCCTAGATATTGGTATTCAATATTGAAATATACTCTTTGGACTAATCACACCAGATATAAGCAAGCCCTAAAAAGTTCACCTTTTGTACTGGTATATGGGTTTGATCCCATCATCCCAATGACCCTTAAGTTTAAAAATTAGATATTTATGAAAGTATACATGGGAGATACTTAAAACCATAAACTCAAGGTTGTTGGAATTATCCAATTACATGATGCTTGAGAAGAGAATCTACAAAAATTCAGAAGACATCAAGAAATAGTCAAATGATGGTTCTATAAGAAGGAAAAGATCAAGTCATTTAAACTAATAGACCTAGTCCTATTATGGTAAAAATCACATGATAAAAAAAGGTATCACTCTAAACATGATCCACTCTAGATTGGTCCATACCAAATATATGATCTTCCAGGATAAAACATGTTTCAATTGAAGGAACTTGAAGGGAATGACCTCCCACTACATATCAATGGATAATTCCTAAAGCATTAATTCTCAACTATCCCTTATAATATAATTTTTCAATGGCCCCAAAGGCTAAGGTTGGTGATTTTAATATAATATTAGATCTATCTAATTTACTTTAGTTATTTATTTACTTCTATTTTGTTACGAATTTTTATTTCTCATTCCTACATTTTGTTATCTTGCATGCATATGTATTCCTCTTATTCACCCTTGCCAACCTTATTATGGTTGTACCTTTTCAACATGAGTCATATTGAGAAGTATCTAAGACAATTATTATAAGGCAAAGTCTAATCTGAATTTTGGTCCTCATCCTAAAGATTTTGATCACTTCAAAGTTGACAATGCATGGTTCTAGAATTGGAAAGTAGAAGGCAAATCCCAATTATTAAATAATGTGATAAGAAAAGGAAATATTCTTTAAGAACAAAAATGATTAGATTTATAATTAAGAAAGTGAATTAAGAAAGGACGTATTTATGATAAAGGTTATCATATCACTAAAAGGAGCATATCAATCATATCCAAAACACTGAGAAAGTAAAGGACCTTGCTAGTGCAATCAAGTCATTAAATCATCCATAAATCTTGGATATATTGATTCCCAACCCTCCTATATTAATAAAAATAAACATCGTAATGAAAGGTAGTTTGAATCTCATGAAAATGCAAGTTTTTTCATAAGAAAGGGTAATCTAGGCAACCTCCATCACATGATTTCTATCCCAACTAGAAATGGAACAAGGCCTTGAATGGGACCAAAGGAATATCTATTAGGGATATAAACACTTGGATGATAACAAATTAATACCCAATCCTTCCCCTCATAATCCAAATTATATAAATAGATTACCTTTCAAGGAGCTCCAAGTACCCAAGATATGTATGATCATGCCCAATGGATTCAAAATTCAGTAGTAGCACTCTTTGCACAAAATGATCCTTTGAAGGAATAAGGGTCCAATATGTTATTTTATGAATATAATTGATCACCGTGTTTCCTCTAAGTTCATATAATGTGAGCTTTGGTTGATTATCTTAGAGTTTAATAATGAAATATCATAATTTGGATTCTAAACATTAAGGCAACATTTTATGTATAATATACATCATTTATTATGACCGACACATCCAATTTCAATAATTTAAAATGAGTAACCTATTTTATCTTAAATTTTCCATGTTTAAGTCTTATTTTGGAATGAATCCATCTAAATTTAAAATCGAATTCATTGTCTAGTATAAGGTGTTGATTTGATCCTAAGTTAGCTGAGTGTTCTCATAACTGACAATATAATTGGTGCTTAAGTATAAAGAGCCTAAATGGAAATGTATATTTAATTTATTACATTCATCTATATGGATTTTAGTACCATGATTTTCATATTCAAATTCTATTTTATTGGACTATCTAAGATTAAAAAAAATTACCCAAGATTTTTTAATTTACAAGAGTGTTCTAATTCCATAGGGCCACCTCACCAAAATATACTTGATCTATCTCATAAATTTTCCCCTCTAGTATTAGAAACTTTTCATACTTAGGCATATTTATGAAATTTCCTCACACTAAACATCATCATATGTATCTCTTGTATTGGGATAAATTATCAAATTTAAGAGTGGTAATGAATTTAAATCACATTGGATAAGCCCTTAAGTTAAAATTCCAAAGGCTAATCCCCTAAACCCTATAATTTTTCCATGTGTCAATACCCATCTTCCCCACAAAGGATTTCTAAAAATGAATAAGTATTTTCTTTAGTAGGCCCCTATATTCATAGTTTTTAGACATGTATTCATCTTCCTTATATGTAGCTTATGGAGTAAAAGATTTTAAGTATAAGTTTATAAATCACCTGAGTAACTAAGATTGTGCTACATGCCTTCATCCTAGTTTCTCACTTATTTAAACTCAAAAGGCTAAGGTAGGGACCCCACAAACATCTAGATTAATGAGATCATACCATTTATCATGATCTTACTCATTTGTGACAAATAAAATAGACCCATGTGATGAAAATAAAACCCTCTAGATAATAAATATCATGCCATGTGGCATGAAATCACTCATTTAGATCATGTAAGTAGAGGTTCAAGTCCTAAGGTTGCCTTGATCATCTAGATAAATGAGGTTTTTCTACATGGAATGATTTCACTCATCTACAAAAAAAAGTGGTTAACACATAATCCAAAGGTTATCAAACATTCAAAAAAGTGAGGGTCATCTACATGGTAGCATTCCACTCACCCAAATCATGTAGATAGAGATGTAAATTTTGAGGAAGGTGACCCTATAGATAAATGAGATGGTGCATGTGGCATGATCCTTTTCACAATTAATTTAATAGATAGGCTAATAGGTAGTCCCATAGTTAAGTATTGAAGACTCTTAATATAAGTGAGGGTTGTCCACATTGTAGTATCCCACTCACTTAGAGCCTCCAGATAAGTATGTACATTCTAAGGTATACAAAACATTGGATAGATTAGATCATTCTACATGGCATGATCTCATTCACATGTGGTTTATCACATAGGCTAATGACTATTCTCATAGTCAAGGATAAAATACTCCTAAAAAATGAGATTTATCGACAGGACAACATCCTATCCATTTTTACCTTACATTTTAAAAAGAATACAATGTGAAGCCCATAATCATCTAGATTAATGAGACTGAGTCATGTGTCAACATCATATTCCTCTATATTAAATAAAAAAGTAGTCCATGTTCTAAATTGCATTATCACCTAAATGAATGAGATCATTTCACATGGTATGAACGAACTCATCCATTTAAAATAATTAGGTAGACCAAATTCCCAAAGTTATCCAACCCCATAGACAAGTGAGATCCATCCATGTGGTAACATCTTAGCCATTATAGCTTATAGACTTAGAAAAAGATAATGTGAAGCCCAAAATCCCATAGATAAATAACATCAAGCCACACATCAACATCTCAATCCTATGGAGAAAACAATGAAGAGGTCCTAGTCTCAGTGTCTACAATCACCTAGATGAATGAGATCATACCATGTGTTATCTTCTCACTCATCTATGAAAAATAATGAAGTAGGCCAAAGTCTTGAAACTCCTTGAGCACCTAAAAATGTGAGGAATATCCATGTGGAACTCATACCACTAACTCATATCTTATATACTTTAAGAGATTATATGGAGTTCATGGGCCCCTTGATGCCCATGAATGTTCCATGTGTTGGCATCTCATTAAACTATGGCCAAACATCTCAAATGAGCATACATTAGATCTCAGTAACTAATTAAATTAATAGAATTAGTACATGTGTCTATATTTCATTAAATCATGGTTGAAATTCCATGTACATAGAAATAAATTCCCAAGTGCATGAAAAATATACATATGGAAGAGCATATGACACATAAAAGTGATTAGGGGCCAAAGTCAATGAAATGGTTCTCTGTGTTTTTGTCTAGAAAAATAAGATTAAACGCAATGAATATGGGTCATATGATAACTATAAATACATATCAATAATTTTAAGGATTCTTAGCATCCATATTGATTTCATTACATGAGATAAGGATAAGGTCCATAGGTATTGATTGAGTAACAAATAGACAAGTGTCAAAATCTCAATGAATTTGACTAAAACACTTGCTTCGAATTTAGTGCATAAGTGAAATATAATAAGGGGGAACCTAAATAATTATGTATATAAACTTACAATTTTTTAGAAGGATCCATATTCAATGATATTGATGAGGTTCCATGTAGATAGCCCCTTGACCATTCATAGTGTGACAAAAAGAATGTGTTCTCCATAATGTCTATTTATAAGAGCTCTAACAAAGATGCTTCTCCATGAGTCTCTTTTTTACTGGTCATTGATAGCTCAACAAAGCTTTCTATAACCACTAGGATGAATTCCACATCAAACCAATCCTAAAGGCTCCTTAATGGGTCATGGAATTTTTTTTCATCTTATGAATTATAGGAAAAATATTCTTCTAACATAATGTTTGTATACCATTTCAATCCATGATGGCCATGGGTGGGGTATCATGCCTCTTGGATAAAGACCCGTCTCTTCATTATATATATACTATTAGAGATCCTACAAAGATTTAAAATAGAATACCAAATGCATTGTAGCTCAAACAAAGTAATAATGATGAATGAAAAAGTAGGAGAGAGAAATCAAGAGTGAAAACCATGCAAATCCTCCATGAATTTAGCTTTATAATAAGTGTACAATTAGGAGAGCTTAAAAGTAATCACCCCTATAATAGTGGTAAAAGATCCTAGAATAGGCATGTAACTCCCATACCTAGAATATCTAGTTAAATAATAATTCTTACCAACTATATAATAATTATGGTAAAGTGTAACTCCCTATGAAAAATGGCACATAAGAAAATTAAACCACATGTGTAATAAAAAACTAAACAAAACAAATAAATAGAAATAAATTCCTATACTAACACCCCCTTATGCTTAAGGTGGGTAAAAGAAATGGGTCCTAACAACAAGGCCTAATGAGGTACTTGTGTATAAATAAATTCTCACAAAGTGGACAAAAGGAGAAAAACTATAGGGAAAAACTCCCCCCACTAAAAAAAGAGGGGAAACAGAGGAGAGAGATAAAAATCCCTATAAAATATGATGTTGAAGTCATATGCACTCCAAGAATAGCTTACAAGGTGACTAATTTTGATAATGAGATTCTCCACCTAAATACTAAAGAAGGTCTATCTATGTCAAATAATGTTTCTTCATTTTTATAAATGATGAGAGTTATCCTTATATTGAAGGTCTACCCATTCCAAAAAGGAGGATGAAGGTAACATTATGAATATATTTGAAGGAGATCCAAAAATAAGGCATGGCATAGGTCTAGCAATATTATTCATGAGAACTAGATGTAATGCCACTGAAGTGAACCTCTTAGATTAATGACATGAAACATTCACTAGAATAATGTTCATATGAAGAGGATATCTCAACTCAATAACCATTTAAACTGAATAAGATACTATAGATGAAGCACATAAATATGCAATATGAATATGCACGTGAATATGAATCATCAAAGCTCCCAAAGGGTGTACTCACTGTAGAAATAGTAGACTCCTATGAATCACAATATTGTGAATCATATAGAAGAGAAATAACCTAAATGGGATAAAAGTATTTTCTATAATGGGACAATAGAAGTTGGGTGGAATATTATCCTATAGTGGTGGCTTGATATAAGGAAGGGTATAGTCTATCATGAATATGTCATCATAAGAAATAGTTGTAGGAGGAGGGAATATAACAATGTTTGAAGATATGATAGGAAGATCATGAGGAGAAGCGATATAAATCTTAGTAAGATCTCTAAAAATAGATTGAATAATGCTCCAAATAGTGCAAGGGCATTGTGTATGTTTCACCTGGTAATGAAGATCCATTAAAACATGCAATAGTAAGGTACCAAGAACCTTATCACATGATTTATCCCACTTATTGTACCAAATAATATCAATGGTAGTAAAATTATATCCATATAGGAATGTATTATGAGTCTTTATTCTGAGCAAGCATTCCATGTAATCACACCAAGAAGTATAGTTAATCTTTCCAAGAAGAACCACTAGTGTAGACTCAACTCTCCTTATCAACTGGTATCTCTCAAGTAGATTAAACATGACTAAGAGTAGAGACACCAAATAAGTGCAATGATAAAAACATTTCACAAGTTCTAAATCATGCTCAATGAATAGATGTTAGGATCTACTAATGATGCTTCCAATAATGCAAACAAAGTCTATGTAAATTACACTAAAGTGGTAAACAATTCACAATAACTAAGTGTCCACATAAGAGAGATATTAAGGCCCAAAATAACCCCCTGAGACAATCAATAATGACCCCCCTAAAGTTTGAAAATAACAAATCACACTTAAGTGAATTGATGTTAGGATCAATGAATAATGTGCCCACAAATGTGAGAGCAATCTATGTTAATGATCTGATTACCAATGTATGCTCTAAGTATGGACGTCAAACTCAATTTAAAATATGTCTAGATAGGTAAGAGAAAACAACACATAATTTAAAATGTATGTCTCAATGAATGGATGTTAAACATAGCTAATAATGCATCCAAATGTGAGAAATCACTATAGTTAACACTAAAAATAACATAAGGGAAAAATTAAACTAGTGAAACATGAGGACATTGGACTCTACCAATAATTGTTCCATGTATAAATCTCAACAAGACATAAAAAATATTTTTTCATGGAATCTAACTACCTTTTAGATCAAACCTCACCCTATGGTGGAAAAAACTAAACTATAATTACTGAACAAGGGGCCATGAGGTGGAGCTCTATGGGTAATATCCCCTAGTAGGGTCAAGGGGAAAATCCCCTTACAAGGTCTAGGGGAATAACCTTGAGGGTGTTTTATATTGTGGTATAGGGTAGGGGTGAGGGGAAATTCCTTGATGCTAAACATACTTTGTAGCTTGTATGGCCGTTAGAATTGCCCAAAATTAACCAATTTTATCCAAAAAATGTCCCCTAAAAAGGATGTATGATCAACCCCCATATTTTGGCACTTTATAATTTAGATAATTTTACAAAATAAATGATACCAATGGATTAGGAATAAACAAACATGAAATTTTGAATAAAATGACACTCAAATCTGAGATATCGATCAAAATTTATTACAATATCTTATTTCCATCATTAATGGCCCAAATTAGTTAAATTTGCACAAAATAAAAAATTCTCCTAAGGATAAAACACAAATATATACTTATATATAGGAATTCGAATCAAACTTGAGACATCTCCAAATAAGTCTTATAAGTCTTAACCAGTCCTACTATACACCCACATATGCAACTCAATGGAAAAAACCCTTTTGAGGGAAAACTAAAACCAATTTATAAAAAACAATTAATAAACAACATGATTTAATTTTTGGGAATAGATTTGAGTTTTTTACTTAATTTTGAGTATAAACTCATATGGGCATAACCATTATGTGTATAGGTATACAAAGAGGAGGAATGGATGATTTAAAGCACCATTGTAATGAGGGTAGATGCCATGACGGAAGGTGGAGGGGTCTAATGAATCATTTACTACAAAATAACTTAATATTCTAAGTTTCCTACTATTAAAGGTCACCATTATTTTTGTACATCTTGAAACTTATAAAAAATATACGTAAGGATTTAAATAATGTAGATATGATGGTCATTGGAGCTCTCTAGATGTCAAAATCCCTTTGAACATGGGTCATTTTGAGTTAAGGGAAGCTTCAAGAGTCCATTGGAGATAGGATGCCATTCATGGCCAACGTTTTAGGATTAAATTTTCCTAAATCATGCCATGAAAGGCTTTCAATACATTTTAGATAGCCTAAAAAACTTGAAGGGTGGAGCTCTAGTATGTTTATAGGCTATGAATATAGCTCCATCAGATTGATTTTAGAATGTTGTTAAATCCAAATACCAAACCCTTCTCCCTATTTGAATAGGAAAGTACACAAAAAATCAAAGCTAAATAAATTTATATAAACAACATGAAACAACCATTAGATACTGGAAGAAAATGGTTAACAATCACCATGAATCAGTTGTCATGAAGCAAAAAGGGATTATATGTAGAAAAATATGTTGGTAATATAATTTAAAACAAGACTTGCAAATAAAATACTGGTGATTGCATAATAAACTCAAATAACATAAAAACTAGACATTTGATTTAACAAACCCAGTGTTATTATCCATGTTAGAGATCCCACCAAAATTTAATATGGAATATTGAATATATGGTATATCAAATAATGAAATAATGGTGAATGAATAAGTAACCATGGGGTATAAATCAAAACTAAAAACCATGTAAAGCCTCCATGAATTCAGCTTTACAATAGGTGTACAAGTAAAAGAGATGAAAAGTAACTTCCCCTATAATAGTGGTAAACAGAGCCTAAAATATGCATGTAACTCCCACACCCTAGATATCTAGTTGAAGAGTAACTCATAACAATAAATGACCTAAATTGAGTTATAATTACTACAATACAAGTCCCATTAACAGTTAAACTCAACACAAAATTATAATAATAAATTGTCTTGAGGCCTCACATGGCACATTAAGAATAATAGGTAATTAATAGAGACCTTAGAGGTTCATAATTATATTGTGATAAATGGATGAGGGCCTAAAGATCATTGCATAAGTCATTATATTTTCCAACTTACTACTAGTAACATCCTCATCCTTATATTTCCAAGGATTTACAAAGTATATTTAATTCTAAGTAGTATTTAATAATAAAATAAGCTAAGTGCTCCTCAAGAATGGCCCAAGATGAGTAATAATGGGTAAGTTATATGTTTAAATGACATTTTGAAGTGGATAGGAGAGAAAATGTTTATAGTAATAAAATATCATATGCTTATTCATATATATATATATATATATATATATATATAAATACATATATATATATATATATATATACATATATATACATATATATATATATATATATACACACACATATATATAGATATATGCATATATATATACATATATATATATATATATATACATATATACATATATACATACATATATATATATATATACATATATACATATATACGTATACATATAAATATATATATATGTATATATATATATATATATATATATATATATATAAATATATATATAAAATATGATAATCAATAAAACTCAGGGTAAGAAGAATAATATATCTAAAAAGTTGCATAATTGAACTAACATGCTAGTGCCTAGACACATGTGCATAAGGGAGATGACACTTGATATATTATGAATTGTAGAAGGAATTAATGTAATTTTATATAACTAAAATCTTCCTAATAACATATCAAAGATGTGATTGGTAAAACTAATAAATAAATGGGAAATATGAGAGGCACCACTTGTAAAGGAAAAATAATGTGTCCAAAAGTGTCTTATGTCTAGATATAAAATTCATTCACAACTCTATATGTGTCTTGTATATCCTTTTATGTATAGCCAAGAGAATGTTAAAATCTTATAGTGCACACATTTCACTAGATCCATTATCTACAATAAACTATGAATAAATTGCATGCCATTGTATGATTTAATTAATAATGCATGTCTATAAAAATAATCATCAATTATTCTATAATCATCAAATGTAATAGATGGGTAAGGTGCCATATTTATTATAATTAGAACAATAATTCTATCTTGTGGATGCCAATATGAATATGGAGGAGGATGAGCATTATATGTATATTGTACTTCATATCTTTTTTATTATCTTATGCCCCGTGATTGGAAGAGGATATTGATAAAATTTTAGCTTTGAATTATCAGTGTATTTTGTCCTAACCTCTTCATTAGGTGTACCAATTTCAATAATTTTCTCATTAATGAGATCTTGAATGTTTTGCTTGAGTTTCATGAATCTATTACTAGAATGCCCCACACATTTATGACAATGACAAAATGTATTCACATAGAAAATTATAGGTGGAGGTCTATATGTATATATTTTTAATGGTGAATAAATTATAAAAATAGGACATTCAATAAGCTTTTATATTAGCACATGAGAAGCTGAAGGTAGACTTGAGAATTACTTCCTTGGGGAAACTTGTAGTTGAGGCTTATGTGGTGGTTTTGATTCGATATGAACTATATGTTTAGCCTTATTTTTACCATAATTATATTTTATATTATAATTGGTATTATATTGAAAATTTATAGTAGATTTTGAATTAATATTAGAGATATGATTGAGCTTATTGAATGTAATTAATTTGATCTCAAGTTCCTTAATAGTATGACACAACTCAACAAATTATTTAAACTTATCAAACATGATAGAATTTTGAATAGGTACAAGAAATATTTTATTTAAAATGTATTGAAACTCATTATCTACCATTTTATTTTACATTTTGGTAAGTATATTATTTTATCTTAGGACATAGTCACTAAGTATCTCATTAAGACCCTTTTTTATCTTTAAAATTTGAGCGTAGGATAATTTATCGCTAATATTGATAGAAAAAAGTGCCCAATTTTGATTTTCTAGAGGATTTAAAGACAAATTTTTAGAGAGTAATATCATATAACCACCTAAGAGAATAATGATTAAGGCTTATTATAAATATATTAGTTAACAATATTTCATTATCTACATAATCTATACAAGCTATGTAGGAAACATAAAAATGTTGTTTAGGATCACCTTTGCCTTCATAAAGTGGAATACTGGGATACACAAAGCCAAAAAGGAGAGGGTAGGATGAAATTTGAGGATCCAAAGGTTTATGCAATAAGGTACCAAAATATAATGAAGTGTTAGCATGAGAAATGGTTTTCTCAACATTAGTTAGCTTGGATTGCAAGAGGAGAAGGGATTTCTCTAGAGAATTATTAGTTGTACTAATGGGTGGGATGTAGGTAGTATGAGGTGAAGCAATAGTAATAGACTTAATGGTAGAATTGATAGCATGGGATGGACTAACATAAGTTGATTTCTTAAGTTCATCTTGATAAATTTATATAAATGAATCCATATATTATGTATGTATTTCAGCATAATCTCAAATATTAGCATGGTTGATTTCAACATCAAGGTTGGAAATAAGGGCCATGATGTGACCATTTAGAGGATGATGGGTGCATGATAATACATTCTTATATGATAAATACATTAGATATCCCTTCTCTTGTTTCCAAGTCATTGATTTTTTTTTTTAAAAAAAAGGGGTGCTTAGATGGAAAGATGAGGTAAAATGAGCATTTAGATTAAAAAGAAGATATTAAGTATGAAAAATATCTTATTTAATTAATTTGTATGGAATACATGAAAATACATAATTAATATTACATTTCAAATGAAAATTAAATGTTGCAATAAATTTCATTATTATATGTAATAAATTAGAAAAACATATATATGTTACACCCATGATGAAATACATAAAATGAAAAAAGAAAATCTACTAAATAAGAATACAATGTATCTACAAAAATCAAAGAGAAAATGGTGATCTATATAAGGGTATTGAATGATTTTTAGGCTCTCAGATATACTATCTCATCCATTAGAAAGTGTCAGCCCAATATTTTAGAGAACTAAATATGGAGGGAGAATCATACCCATATCCCAATAAACTCAATTTGGAGGGAAGTTGATAGTAACTTTATAAGGCGAAATACTTACCTATGCATTATAAAATTAGATTAATGGTATAGTTTCATACTGGTAAAAACAAGGGAATCCTAGGCATCTCTTATATACTATGAGGTAAGTATAAACTAAATTGTTTATTTAGCTTTGTATTATGGGTTTGAGTATAGGGGAAATCCCTCATGCCATGATGTTTTTAAATAGAATACCATGTATCCCTTCATGACAATAGCTAAGTAGTTTTCAAACTATTGAAACACAGTTTATAAAAAATCAAAATCAAATGAAAAATAAAGTGAAATTAAAAATCAAAATATTTTTGTGTATAGGAGAAGAAGAATTCAACCCAAAGGTAAAAGGAAGAGCATCTATCAGTATTTATGTAATTTGAAAAGACATGTTTTTAGTGTCAAATTAATCCAAGATATATAAGATTGAGTCATGATGCTAAATAAAATATCCATGGTTAAGGATGGTATTCTTTTAATGTTAGGAATTTACATAACTAAACTAAGACCCTAGGATAAAAATCAAGAAGTAGTAAAAACAATGTTTTGTTATAAAAGTAGTTGCACAAAAATATTTACCCTTGATATTAAAGTGGCGAATGGAATTTAAATTTAAATTGAAGTAAAATTTAAAATTAATCTATGAAGGTAAATAATAAATCTTATTATAAAAATACAATGATCTACAAAATTTATAAAATTTATATATTACTACAAATAAAAACTAGGGTTAGTGTTAGAGAGATGTCCTTATAAATTGATTTATTCAAAATTGTGTTATTCATTCAATTACTATGATTATCTGAGACTACTTATAAAAAATTGTTAAAAATGGTGTAACACTACATTCTATGATAAGTGCATAGTAACCAGATAGGGTTGTAGTGTATTATTTTCAATTGGTGTGACTTTATCTATGTTAACTATGCATTAAATATAAATTTTGGATCACTTCTCCTTTATATGAATATTTTTTATCTTTTTAAGAGCCTATTTGGATGTGTGGATCACCTATATGAAAACCATATAATACACAAGGACAAAAATAAGATAAAATTTGAAAGGGGATGTGGAATCAGGATATGGCTAATGTATCATCAAAAACCACCTTTTTGTTTGAGTTTTGCCTACATGGTCTGAATATACCTTAGGTCAATGTAGTTATCCCTTTGGGGTAAACCATATAAAATGAATCTATAGAATTTTATTAAAATTATTGACAATGGGTGGCCTCAATATACAAGACAACAATTTTAACTTAGCCAATCACTATATTACTGTAGTAAAATCACAAGAGGGTTCTTTGTTAAATTAAAATATGTTTTTGTAATTACCTTTTGTAAGAGAGTGTCCGATAGAATAATTAAGGGTTTTAAGTGAGACACTTGATTTACTATTACAAGAGAATATTTTAATTATTTTTAATAAATAACGTATTTTTACATGTGGGAAAGCTATTGAGAAGCATTTAATTTTTAAAAACTAGTTGTTATAGCATTATAGATAAGATTGCACTAGTGGACAGGTGTGTAGTGTATCCCTATCTGCCTAGTTCACACTTGGATAAAATGGATAGAGGCTTATGAGACTAATTATTAACATGTCATTTAACACAACACTCCATATTTAGGATTTTAGGGTGGTATTTTATCCAACCTCTTTTGAAAATATTCTTGTTAGGGTCTCCCCAAGGTCTATATCTACCAAGTCATGACATACCAAATAACTCAAATGGTCATTGTGAATGGTTCTAATTTAAGGCACATACTGCTCTTCAATATTTAGCTTAGTTTTAGCTTTTTAATGATATTTTGGTGATTTTATATGGAATTCAAGTTTATTTCTTCAAGACATGCAAGGTTTTCATTGTGTTTCAAAAAATAATTATAGACTTGCATTTTCATATTTTCTCATGTGGTTAAAATCATAATTTATGGGTTTTGATTAAATGAGAGTGTGGTTCATTTAAATTTTCATTCATTACATCATTTATTTGTTCAATATTTTATTAATAATGATGGAAAATATATTGTAATTATAATAAAATTATAATAGTAGATTGCATTCACCTACACTAAGTGTAGATAATAAGGAGATAAAAAACAAAATAGAAGGGAAAAAGAGGAAAAAAATATTGTTATCATGCAACAAAATATTTTTTCTAATTTAAATCATCCATGGTATTGATATCTATTTTTTCTAGTGTATGAAAAACCACCAATGGATCCAATGCAAGAGATTGAGGATGAGAAAGGGGGAAGAAAAACAACACTGCCACCATTTATGTGCACATGCAATGATATAAAATATTGAAAAATTTAATTTATATAAATGTCTTTGAATGACATAATTTTTGAATGTTTACAATTATTCAAACATAAATTTCACTATCCTAATGATATGGGAACAAAGGAGGATGGAGAAATTACACTAGAAAATAATAAAAAGTGGTTGGTCCAATATTTATCTTAGGAGGAACAAAGAGCCAACCCTTGTGAAATAAAAATGCACCATTATATTGAAATTCCCCTTTGTAAAGGATATGTTTTCTCTCCAAAATTTTGTTGGAAGACATTAATTTTGACACCAACTCCATATCCCTGCAAGAGTCATGACACTATCTAAGAAAACAACTTTTTAAACATGTAAAAATATTTTCAAAAAATTAAAATTTGGTAACTAAAAGCTCATATAACCTCACTTAAATCTAATAATTTTTAACTAAGTCAAAATTTTCCAAAATCAAGGGACCATTAAAACTGGGCCAAACTCACCTTCCCAGTGCTGCAAATAACCCTAAAATATAACAAACAAATATAATGTTATGTACAAAATACTAAAATGTGCTAAAAAAAGGCCTCCCAAACCTAATCAACCTTGGTATGGAAACATGTCATTTAAAATTTCACTTTATCAAAAATTTAAATCATAGTTCTAATAAGTATTTAAAATCTTGATTAGCACCAAACTACATTGGAGGGAGGCTTCTCTACTTATTTGGGGGTCTAAATCCCAAATATCAAAGGATTTAAATTTTTTGGGGCCCAAGAACTAATCAAGAGTGAGACCCATGCTTGTAACTAATCTTTGAGACATAGAGGAATGTAGACCTATACATGGTTTGGGATGTTACATTACACTACAATTTTGGTGAGGGAAGTTTTAAAGCCTACATTGAAAAAAGTCACCACTTAACATTGTGGGGAGATGAGGATGGGCTTATAAACCTAGTTGAGGTGTGTGTCCCAATTAACAAATTCATAGTGACATTAGGATTAAATATACCTAGTCAAGTTTTAAAATCATAAATACCATTCCACTCAGCTTGAAATCCTAATCATGACCTAGTCAAGGTTTAGAATCCCAACTATGGTGGAAATGACCCCACTTGAATGTATTAGACCTATGTTGTAAAAAAGTCTTGATTAAAACTAAGAATCCCCCTCCACTCAAACTTAGACCTATGAAGGATATAAATTTCATGTACCAAAGTGACAATAAAACATAACCACCCTAGACCTAATTAGGTAATTTTCCCTAATTAGGTAAGGACTTCCCTAACTCACTTGATACAAACCCAATTCATAACTCACATAGACCTAATTCATTGAATTCCTTTGATTAAAAAGGAAACTCAAGAATTATTACTCCCTAGACATAATTATGGTTTTTAAACCCAATTAGGTCTATGGGACTTATAAATTTATAGGCTATGATAAATAAAAAAATAGAAACTAGTTACAACTAGAATTGGAAAAAAATGACCCTAAAGACCTAATCAGGGTTTGAAATCACCACCAGGTATTTATACTAGAAAATTTTCAAACACCTATAGTAGACATAACTATGGAATCATGGTTTTTTTTCACTATTTTTCAATATCTATCAACACCTATTATAGACCTAACCAAGAATTAGACAAAACTTTTGACAGGGCATCTATAAGTCATTTCCAAACCAAGTGCTTAATATGAAACTTTCTTGAACAATATTGTTAATATCAATGATATGGTTTTATAAGTATTATTCATCACACAAATAAAAAAAATACTCTACACCAACTCTAAAGAGCAGAGAGAGCAAGATTTTTAAAGGCAAACTAGAAGGCCAAAAAATTATTTTCATGTTAAGTGTCTTATATGAAGTTTTCATACACAAATTGATTATTTCCAACATAGGTGGTTGTAGGGTTTAATATGTCATAAAAATTAAGATGACCCACCTAGGAAACTTGAGAACATGATACCAACTAGTTTCAATCATAAGTAAGAGCATAGTAAGAGGCCAAAAATTGGGTTCCATGATTCTTGAGGAATTAGGGCATGTTGTGAAAGAAAAAAAAGTAATTACAAATAATTATACATTAATTAGGGATGACTAGGAATAAATTGGGTAATTATAGAACATGTTCTCATTAAATGAAATATTTTTGAGGTTTTCATATAAAAAAATTGTTGTCATAGTGTAATGTTGTGAAAACAAGATAAATATGTTAAGGATTAGTAATGTCAAACATTTATTGATTAAATTTTAGTTTTTAAAATAGCATTCATGTGAATCATTAAAATTTTTTATGATTGAGTATCATGGAATGTAATGATTTCACTATACCTTTTTTTGCTCCATTTTCAAGAAATCATGTAACAATAGTTGATAAGCTATGAAAATACTTTAATGAGATGATTGACACTATTTTTATCTATGCCTACATTAGATCACATGAAAATTTGAAATTATTTTTATGTATCTCTAAGTTTAATATTAAAAATGAATTAAACCTATCACAATTTTTAGAGTCAGAAACTACCCACTCTAAAATGTAGAATTATATAGCAAGTGTGTGATTTTTCTAACTAAATGTATGAAAAATATGGAAGAATACAACATTAATGTGATTTTTTTCAAAAAAAAATATGAATCATATGTGGTATTATGGAATTAAATTATTATAAGATATTTTTTTTATGTTTTATTATCAAGAATCTATGTAGTTGTAATGGATGAGGGATGTAAATACTTCAGTGGGATGATTAAAACTTATTTTCACTATACCTAAATTGGATCAAATGCATGGTTTAACTTATTTTTTGGTATATCTAATAATCATATTCAAAATGAAAAAAAAACTTCAATATTTTTTAGTGTGGGAGGCTATACACTCAAAAAATTTAGAGTGGGTAGTGTAAAATTCTAAATCTATCCTTATCTCATATTATTACTAATAGAAGATTTGAAAAAATAGTAGCCTAATTATAAATGTAGATATAAATTTGGAGTATTTTGACATATAAATAAATAATTAGAGTATAAAAAATTTAATTATATACCACACTTAAAATATATTTTTAACATTACCATTAAACTCCTTTTAAAAAATAATTATTCTAGATTATTTTAATGTATTGTTTTGTAGAGCTACAACAAACCTTGATCCCATTTTACAATGGGTATAGATTGAAACCTAATCCATGGTCATGGGCTTAAAAAATATTTTAGTGAGGGTTTATTAACTCTCTTATTTCAAAGGGATATAAAAATGGGAAACAACCCATTCTAAATAAATTGATTAACCCAACTTTTTAAAAAGGGTTATCCCCCCTTTTTTTGACATGTAGAAGATTTTATTATATAATAAATTCTTGAAGGTTTATTTTTGGAATGATAATCCACTCACTAGAAACTTCATCTTGTTATTATATTTAAAAAGAGTGGGCATCGACCCATTCAAATCATTATTTTCATAGGGAATCATCAATCCTTATAGAGAATTAAGCTAGAATGTAGAGAAGTATTTTACCTAATTTATTATTATTGGATTATTTTTACCTAATTTATTTTTATTAAGTTTAAAATAAAAAATTATTAAAAAATAAATATTTTGAAATAAAAATATGATCTAATTTATTTTTTAGAATACAATGTCATTTAAAATAAATATTTTAGAATATAAATATTAAAATATGATTTAATTATATATTTAAAGTACAAAGAGGTTTTAAAAGTTTAGACTAGAAACTTTTAATTTTTTTAAACAAATTTAAATAAAATTAACTAAAACATTAAATTATTTCTCTATAACATTTTAAATATTTCATAACAAACAAGCTTTCAAATGCAATCAATAGAAAACAAATAAAAAAGTTAATTAAAAAACTATGTTTACATATACCTATGTCATATATGGTTTTTAAATTATGTGTCATATTAAAAATAAATAAAATAGAAAACTAAAGTTTTAAATCATATAAATAAAGGGGGAAGTAATAAATTGAAAAAATTTAAAGGTTTATTGTTTATGGATATTATTTTAAATTTTATATATGAGGTTAACAAGGTGGGAAAGTGTCTATATTATTTTAAATAAATGTTTTCCAATTTTGTATATTGGGTTCATTAAGCAAGGTAAAGTATGGATATAAAATAAAATCCCATATTAACTATTTGTTTTATCAAATATTCAATTGTGAAAAATAAACACTTGGAATTTTCAAGCATAACTGGTATTGAGAAAAAGGAGAAAAAAATAATTGAGAAAATACTCAAAAAATAATATCTATATATAGTACATGTACCCATATATATAATTAAATATTTAAGTAAAATTGAAACAAATAGTTATAAATACAAAAAACATAAATGAGACAGAAAAGATTGAAAATTTGTTTGTGTGAATCTCCTAAGGTACTTATCTATACAATAAAATCTGTAAGTAAGTTGAAACAATTATTTTTAAATAAAACAAACACACAAAAAATGAGGCATAAAAAATATTGAAAAAATGTTTGTGTAAATATTATGCTACTTAATCCTTCAAAAACTTATCTTCAAGGAAATAGTTGTAGATATTATTTATTAAACATTTTTTGATTTCTTGCCCAACATAGCTAATGATAATTTCATTCACCTTATCCTATTATTTAAATTTAATGTTGCATTAATTTTGTATGTAACTAGATATGATATTATCTTCCCTAGCAAGTGACTTTCAATATTATCTTATATTAAAAAATATATATTGATTTCTTCTTGTGAAAAATGTCATGTTCTTCTTTCTTATAACTAAAAAATTGAATGTTGTATTCTTCTTCTTTCCTAAATTAAAAAAAGGAACCCCATAATATTTGATTGTAAAAAAATTATAAATTATTATATCATACATATTTTCCACTCAATTCAAAATGCATTTTAAAAAAAATTTGAATATGTTGCATTAAAATTTTCTACTTGATTTAGAACATGATATTTTCAAAAATCAAATATGTTGTGTTAATATTTGTTGACCTTTTTAAAATTTTCCACATAATTTTTTTTAACATGGGATATCAATTTTTTTAATATGTAGTATTGTAATTTTTCCCATATCTAAAACATTATATTTTTAAATTTTAAATTTTCATAAAGAGTATACATGGAAGTTAAAAACCCATGTTTGAAGCATAGTAAATTTCTAAAATATTAATTTTATAGTGAAATTTATTCTCAATTGATGGGAACTAACCAAATGGGGAGAATTTGATCATAATCCTTGTAGTTGAGATGTGCTACCTTAAAAATGAAAGTGCATGAATAATTTCTAAAAATTCATATTTATTATGCCCAAAGTTATGAGCCATTATAGTCATAAAATAATGTCATCCCTATGTTTAGGAATAAAAATCAAAGGATAAATA
Organism: Torreya grandis; assembly: GCA_037957365.1. Classification (NCBI taxonomy): domain Eukaryota; kingdom Viridiplantae; phylum Streptophyta; class Pinopsida; order Cupressales; family Taxaceae; genus Torreya; species Torreya grandis. Next base: position 3,140,238 of record JARHVA010001239.1, on the reverse strand, counting down.
AGAATTTAATCTCCTATGCTAATATTAATGCTATGTAATTTTATAGAATAGTTGAATGTACCACTATCTAAAATCATGAATTAAAATTTTGGAGTTGGATAAATAAATAGTTTAAATGAACAACCAACTTATTGTTGCTAAGATTATGTGTACTTCCTAAGTGAAACACCACTATCACCTTTTATTTCTTGAGGAATCCCACCACCTTAAAATTTTGAGGGATACTAATAACTAAAAAGGCATGATAGGTGATATTAGGGTGAGAATATTTAGATTCCTCCTCTATCTCTTCCCCACCCATACCTGAGGATTTGTCATATTCAATGTCTCATTCAATGTATAATGAACTATTTTTAGCACATTTATGTCATTTACTCCATTTACTATCATAACCATAACATAACCCTTTGACACACTTCTTTTCAATTTGATGAGGGGCTAACCATATAGGTTAAGGAAATGATGATGATATGAAATTATGTTTGTGGCCATGAGTGAAATCCCTTATTTTGAATAAATATTTTTCCTCTACCTAGCATGTGAATGGTATGGCTTAATAAAAAAACACTACTTGAAACATGGAAACCTGAAGGTGGATGTTATCCTTGAGGCCCCTAAGAATAGGTCAGTAATGTTGTTATCATTGATTTCATCCACATGTAAGGATAGATTCTATAATTGATAAATATAATCCTAAACAATACCTTTTTAATTTTTTATAATTGAATAAAGTAGTTATGTCATATGTTGTCATGATATTTCCTTTGTAGCTCCTTATTAAACACCATCTAGTTAATAAGAGCATAACTATTTTTATTCTATGTACACAACCACCTATACCAAGTGAACTACTCAATTTATCAATATAGATATGCTATGATAGCCTTTTGGGCACGTGGGGTCTAATGTATATAAACTAAATATTCTATTTTATTTATCCAAGTGAGAGAATATTTACCATAAATCTTGTGCACTTCCACTTTGGGAAGTATGTGCTTCAACCCAGTATTAGAGTTATGATTGTTTCAATTAGGATAACTTGAATGGATCAATGGAGGACTATTTTACAAAATTTAGTGATCGAATGATCACTTAGAGTTGAAAACTAATTATTAATATAATCAATGTCCCTTTATCTCATAGGGATCATCCTTCCTTGCCATGGTTTGTATACATGATTTAATTTGTTAAACTAACTCATAAACTAATTGATATAAAGTTACATACTACATGTCATATTTATGAGGAGTGTCTTAACCTTTCCCATGTTTATGAGTGTTAGGACCAGCCGTGCACAAACCCTAGGATGGAGGGTTTTAGGCCCAAAAAAATGTACCATTATGATTATTTCACCAAGACAAATCTAATGACTACTAATTTGTACAAGGGTGAAAAAATAATTTATATACTTAATTTTTTATATATAATAATTTAGTGGTGAAAAAAATTAAATTCTTCTTAGATCGCAAATTATGGGTTTTTGATCCTTCAACTCTTTTGAATGCTACAACACCAGGTCTAAAAAATAACACTGCATAAACATACCTAAATTAATCCTTTGATGCTACGTGTAATGAAATTAATTAGATGTTTTTTAATAAGTAGATAATATATCATAGAATTAAGAGAAGGATAATAGATCCACAATAATAAAGAGTAGAATACTTAATAATGATTCAACCACTTCGAGGGGCCAGCCTTCACAATAATGCAATAAGAATAGAATTCATAATATGATGATAAAATACAGACCAAAACTTCATATATATATTATACTTATCCATGGTTATTCAATAATCGAACCATACTAATAACATAGATAAATTCAATAAGATAATATGAAAGGTATGGAAGGCACAAGTCAGTCACACATATCCCTAGATGCACTATAGGTTAAGGGCATAATAATGATTGATTGTTTATTAGTATAAAGCTTGGTACTTGTTAAATTTACCATATTATGGGTTAGTTTTTTTATAAATTATTCCAAATATGAACTTTCCAATGGTGTTCATCCTTTACATTGAATATTCTCTAGTAATGTTACACCTTACACTTATGATTATGAATGAACTAATGATCACACTTGTATAATTTATGATGCTTCTTATATTATGAGGTACATCAAAGAGAATCTAAAAATAATTTTAACTATTAAAAATATAGGTAAATTTGAATACACATAGAGAATTCATATCAAAAAATAATAATTAAACTATATGTATTATTCAAATATAGAGTTACAAATATATATCCAAGCATATCCTATAATCAAGGAGGATTCAATCTGTATAATCACTCAATAGCTATTATAAAATAAATCTATAATCTTTTAATCATAATAACTAACCTATATACATGAGTTTGATGTAACTCACAACACACAATCTCACGAATATAATGTTATCCAATATTTTCACTCACTAATAAACCATGCGAGTGATAATATTACTAACATTCCCCATTATTATGAACATCAAGAAAGAATCACATATTATCAAAATATTTTCTCTAAAAAATTCTTAGAATAGGTACTAATTGATTATTTGTTGTTACAGTGTTGAATTTCTTTTATTGCTAGACCACATTTTATAACCAAATTTCTAAATTAGTAAGACTCATAAACCTTAGAACTATCCACACTGAGTATACCTCAAAATCCTAATTTTTCCCTCAATAAACAAGATTATTTTACAATATTTTATGTTATCAAATGTTAATGTAGGGGTTTATTAAAAACACCACACAAAGTAAAAAATATATAAAATAAATATGCTACCAAATTCAAAATTCAATATCATCATTAGTGACTAATGAGATGATGCTAAATGTCCTCCAACATCCATTACCTCCATCCTCCTAGATTTTTATAAATACTTAGAAAATATGATCATGAGGATCAAATGCATGTCCTTTTCATAAACATATACCCCCCATAATATGAATGTCATGATAAAGTGATAGTGTGTCTATTGTAGGCTGAATTTCCACCCTTAGATAGAATTATTTAGGTTCCCTCTAATCAATCTACACAATAAGAATAACCCCAGGTTGTGGGTCACCTATAATGGGGTTGGGCATCCAAAGAAGGATAAATTACTCTTGATTCTTACCTAAAATAAATATTTTCATAGGGAAAAGGGTTAGAGAGGGTTGATAAGGGATCTTAATAAAACTAAAAGGTGATGCACCAAAGTTAAATGGGCACTCATATAAGTTTGAACCCACACTAGATCAACATAAGAGAAGTATAGCTCACACAATCTCATAATATCACTAATTACATAAACATTTCATATAACAGGTTCAAACAGAACACTAATCTAGACCTAAAAGTTAAATTGAAAACACTTTTAAAGAGCCAAGTAGAAGGACAATAAACTAGGAAGAATCTCCACAAATTCACCATGCACAAGCATACTAAGCATTGATTGAAAATAAGAGATAGGTAAAGATTTAATCCTATTACTTCCAAAGGTATTTATTATAATATTTTGATAGGGTTAACCATATCAAATGAGAAAACTTTAGTAAGAATCTTAATGAGTATCCTTGTTCCAAAAAGAATGATAAATTCCTAAGAGATGAGAACCCCATAATGGGGTTAAGACTAGGATATATAAGATAAGGGAGGGAGAGAAAGAAAGTGGGAACACACCATCAAAAAGGGAACACAGCATCCTAGGTCATTAATTGAGATTGATCTACCACCCCTTTTCTCCAATGAATACCTTACCACCTTTTTGATCAATCAGGACACTACTCATGGCTTTCCAAGTGGTAAAGTCCCCAAAGGTTATGAGGATGCATTAATGTACTTAGCTACAAGTCCCAAATACCAGATCATTTTCTTTGATCCTTCATGCCATCTCCCACTGAAGATAGAAATTTCATACTCATGGATCAAATAGAATCATGTCTTTATGCATTTTAGGTAGCTATTTGTTGAAAATAAGACCATACTGAAGGATGAGGAACCTCTTCATGATCCTAAACATCTACCCTTGAATTTACTTAATTTTTTTAGATAATAATTTAGTGGTGAAAAAAATTAAATTCTTCTTAGATCACAAGCTATGGGTTTTTTATCCTTCAACTCTTTTGAATGCTACAACACTAGATCTAAAAAATAACACCGCATAAACTTACCTAAATTAATCCTTTGATACCACCTATAATGAAATTACTTATTTTTTTTCTATAGATGGAAAACTAATCTCCTTCATTTTTTTCTTATAACCTCTTATATCAATGTAGACCTATAGACTGCATAGCCTCTTTTGATATTCATTAGGTCTAAAATACCTATTTTGCCTTTAAGCATCCATATAAACTAAGAATTCATTATATATAGGGATCCTTATTTATATAATGTTGAACACAATTGTATAATGAACCCTATGTGCCACAAACCTTTGAACTAGAGGTCTATATTTATCTTTAGTGGTGCCCCTTTATCACTGATCATCCTAGATATATTAACATGTACCTTTAATGGAATTTATCCAAGATTTAATGGTGGAATGATGATCCTTGTAAGACCTACTTTCATTGGTTTGACCTTAGTCACATGTTCAACCTCCTATCGAAGACCCCTTAGTCTTGTTAATTTGAACCCCACTTGTTGATTTATTTGTATGAGATGCATGGAGACCATTTATTTTCTTAGGAGCCTATTAATATAATGAAATTTGGTAATCTCTAACCTATCTTTGAGATACGCTTACCCTATTAACCTCACTCACACAATTAGATCATTTTGTATGAATTAATACAAGCCCTTGATCTAGATATTTTGACATTATAACTTTAAATCACACCATTGGATCATAATGTATGAATAAATGTGTGCCTTTGATATCCTTGGGCCCACTTTCCTACCAGTTTTTATGCATCATTGGATCATTGGTACGATTGAATTTTTATCATTGATCTATATTGGATCCACATCTTTTTCAACTTGCCTTGCACCATTGGATCTCTGCTTGGTGAATACACACCATTATATCTTTCCTAACTTGTAGCCTTTTAATGGCTTATAACCCAAGGAAATTTCAACTTATTTGACCCCAACATGAACTGTTAGATCTTTCTTTTTAGTATCAAGCTCATACAGACTATTAGAGCATGATCAAATTTAAACTTGTTAAGGATTTTCAAACCCAAATGTCTATTTTATGAAGCTAAAACTTGACACTCATGTGGATGTCTCATTCTAAAAGCCTATCTTTAAGCACTTAGATCTTGAAATAGAATTCTTGTGTGGGCATGAAAATTACAAAGTATGTTCCTAGCATGAATAACTCTATGGATCTATAATATTCTAGCTCATAAGGATATCTAAGGTGCACTTATTAAAAGCAAAAATGAACTAGTATACTCTACTTTTATGTGACATCTTAATGATGGTCTATTTCATTTAGACTTATGCTTGATCATTTGATTAAATATCCAAGGCTCAAATGAAATCTTGAGGCTTATGAAAAAATTGATTCATACTTATGAATGTTATGACCACCATAAAGACCTACTTTCTTGAGTTTAGACAAACTACACTTTAAGTTAACTTAAAGTGATTCAAATTTTTTGCAATCTGGATGAGATGTTTTTTCCTACTATTGGATCCTTTATTCAACATGAACTCTACTCAACTTCTTGCTTCACATGAAGACCCCTACAATCTTTGCTACAATGTCAAGTTTTTTATATGATCCAAAATTATCCAACATGTCTAAAGAGATCATGTGGTTACATGTTTTTTATGCAAGATTAGTGTCCTTAAACTAATCCACTAGGAATATGAAGTCCTAAGTCTCCTCTCATCTGATCATGAAGATAGTCCAAAGCTATCCCTATCTAGAATATTCTTAAAGCAACAAGAACAAAATAAAAAGAACAACAAAGTTCCCAAGGCACTTATTGAAAAGGAAACACACACAAAAGAAAATGTTCACAAGGTACTTAGAGGAAAGCATAAAAATATACTCTAATATGTATAATATGTTACAATGGATGAAATTCCTTTAATAATAAAGATACAAATGAATGAAATTTACTGGGATGGGTAATACCTCTCCATCCAGTTGGGTAAGCTAAAATGTATTATGTTATTTGAATCTATGGATCAAATAAGGACCACTCCACAAGCTATCAAAATTGGTATGGTTTCCTAGTTTGGCCTTATTTGAGTCCCACTTGAGGACTACACACCATTATTTGAAGCTCTTTACTATATCTCTATTGTCAAAGGCCTTGACATGAGCTTGAAGTGCCTCTAGTGTTTTCATATCAAGGTCTTTGGTTTCTTCTAGTTCCATGAGTTCTATCATATTCACATTCATGGGATCATCCTCCATCAACTCAAGCTAAAGGGATAACTATAATGTAGGTATTTCAAGAGAGATAAGCAATTTGGATTCCCTTCCATACACAAGAACATATGCATAATTTTCAATGGTAGCTTTGGGAATCTATATGTCAACCCACAATGTAGTCCTTATCATAGTGTGTCATGTTCTTTGATTCTCTTTTGTTGTCCTCCTAATGATCTTTATCAAATTATTTTTTGTGGACTCTACCAATCCATTTCATTTAGTATAGTACTTCAAAGAGGTGCTAAGGTAGATTGCCAATTTAAGAGTCCACTCACTTGTGTCCATACCAAGGAATGCTAATATATTATCTAAAATTATGGCGGTTAAGAGACCAAACTTGGTCATAATTCTATCATAGAAGTCCAAAACTATACCCTCATTATTCTCCTTCAAAACAATGTCTTTCACCCACCTAGTGAAGTAGTCAGTTGTAGTGATCACCCATTTATGCCCTATACTTGATGGTGGATTTATCATCCCTATGAATTTTAACCCCTATTGGATGAAGTGTTATTTCACCTAAATTTGATTGAGTGTAAGGGTTGCTATTTTTTTATTTCTTAAAAAGAGAGCACACTTATAGCATTTTCTAACCCATACATGAGCATATTTGAAAATATTAGGCCAGTAATAACCAACCCTCATTTCCTTTAATATTATGATTTTAGGTGTAAAATGGCCTCCTTTAGGTCTATCATGAAATTGATTCAAGACCTTGGTCACTTGAATATCATTTATACACCTAATCAGTACCCTATTTCGGTCCCTTCTAAAATAAATCCAGCAACCAATACATAAGATATGGATTGAAGCCTAAAATACCTTCTTTTGGTTATATCCAAACCTTGGGGGAATTATCTTGTTATCAAAAAGTGATCCATATCTTGAAGCTAACTCTTTTGAAGTGGAGGTACACTTGCTTGTGAGTTGTCTTGGGTCACCAAAATAACTTCCTTATCCTCTTGGAGATAACTCACCATGTGATCACACAAGCACTTACCTCTGACTAGGTTGGTTACCTTGATCTATACATCATATTCCATGACCTTGATGATCCAACCTACTCTCTTATCATTCAAATCCTTGTTAAGGAGGAATTCTCTAACTCTAGGATGAGACACCGTAAGATGAATCATACTATTATATATCATGGGTCTAAATTTTTTGAGACTAATTAAGGCTAAAAGAGCCTATTTTTCAATGAAAGTATACCTCACTTCATATCCTTCTAGCCCTTGAATAAAAAATCTAATTAGATAATGTATGTCTTTACCATTCTTATGTAGCAGCATAACTGATATGTTGTCAACATTGGCCAAGATGTATAAGATAAAGTCCTTAGAGAAGTTAAGATTCAAGAGTGAGGGTGTTTGGGAAATGACCTACTTGATGGCCTCAAATGTTGCCTTACATTCATTTGACCAAGAAAACATTTGGATATTGTTTAACATGGTGGCAATGGGTTTGACCAAGTTTTCAAAACTATGTATGAACCTTCTCACAAAGCTAATCTTCCTAAGGAAGCTCTATATCCCCTTCTTGTGCTTTGGTAAGGATAAGGATAAGATAGTACTTAGTCTATCAGGGTCAATAGATAGTCCTTTTGAAATAATGTGACCCAATAGCTTACGTTCAAGTAAAAAGACACACATTTATTAGGAATTAAAGATATCCCATAATCTCTATATCTCTAAAATATTAGCCTCAAATGATCCATGTGCTCACTGTCTTTCTTGGAGAAGATTGTGATGTCATCCAAGTAGACCAATACCATTTGATTTAGTAGTCCTTGGAAGGTGACGCCCAATTCTCTTTGAAAGGTTTCCCCAACATTGGAAAGTCTATAAGGAATATTTTGGTAGGAAAATATTCCCTTTTTGGTGGTGAAGGTAGTTTTATATTGTTTCTCCTATCTCACCAGCACCTAGTTATAACCTAAATCCCATCCAAGAGAGAGAAATGTTTTGAACCAACAATTATCTAAAGGAGTTGCTCCATGGATGGTATGGGATAGTGATTCTTCAAAGAGACCCTATTCAAATATTTTGATATTATATTCAATTAACTTGGTCAATTATTTCCTCATAAGCTCTTCAATATTAGGGTTTATGGGCCTTTGATTTTGCCTGACAGGCTTGGAATTAGCTTCTAATTCTATAGTGTGTTGGGAAAATTTAGGATCAAATCCCCTTAAGTTAATATATTGACAATCAAATATGTTTGCATATTTTTTACAAAGCTCTATGAAGGCATTCCTTTCAACTTTAGTGCTTACCTTTCCAAACTTGAGGAGTTTGTTTTCAAGGATAAGAACTCTCTTATAGTTATCTTCATTTGTTCACATCAATGCTCTATCCTTCCTATATGGTATCCTTCATGAGAGAGACATTCTAGGATGACTATCCCTTTAGGAAGCTTATTGGACCTTGATTGAAAAATTTTCTCCTCATACTGATGCTAAAACTTTCCTTTGTTAATGGAGGAGAACTCTACTTCTTACTAAAAGAAATATGCAATCTGTTTATCACTTTCAAAGACCTGCCAATGAGATTCATTATCTCACATTGATGGTCTTATTATCAATATGACATGTGGTTTCAGCTTGGTCCTTTTCAATTCAATAAGGATATGAAAATGAGCCTCTACAACTGATGGTCTATCAACATGTTGATTTTGGCCCCTTAGCACTGATTAGATGTTGAAGGCCTTAAAATCCTCAATTAGGTCCCACACTCTATGTTATTAGGACTTCATTAAGGGGTTATTAGTGACATTATAGCCTTTGAATTGGTTGCACAACCAATTCTATGTCCCCATAGACTTGAAATTGCTTGATCCTTCTCTTACTATCCTACTAAGGGCCATGAATAAGGCCCTCATATACTACTGCATTATAAGAATGGCTAAATTAGAACCTATATAAAGACAAATATTTATAAATTGAATGGGATACTAACATAACACATGTACCCACTCCATGTTTTCTCCTTAAACCATTAAAGAACAACTTCCATAGACCACTAGGCTCTTCTCAAGGCCTCATGAGGGATGGTATTAACTATATTTATTCATGTAAATAGTAAACACCCAATTCCCTTTCTTCAACACCCTCTAAGGGATCTATCAATTGGTTGTCACTTTATAGTTCATCCATTAACATGTCTAATATCTCTTCTAGATGAGTGTTTAGCTCCTATCCCATTTCAAATTCATCCTCATCAATAATGGTGCAATTTATGTTTGTGTTATCTATCCCATAGGGCTCTATGTGGAACTATATAATGGGATTAGCTTTGATTGACACTTTGGCCCCATATCTTGTTTTGAATGCCATCTATGATCAATTTTATATAACATAAACTATTATCTTTTTTGTGAACTCTTTAGATAGACATAATTGAAATCAAAGAGGCACATAAAGGATCAATACATCTTGAGACACTAGGACAAGCATGCAGGGTGATATTGAGGTCTCTAATTATGCTAGATGGCTTGGTAGAAGAACAAAAAAATTACAACACTCTTTTGGATTGAGGCTCATATTTTAGACCAAGATGATCAACTATGGAATTTGGAATTACTATGGTACTAGACCCATTTTACACTAAGTAATTATTCACTAAGAATTACCAATCCTCACTAAAATGTAGAAGGGAGGAGGCTTGACCACTTTACCTCATTTCCCTTCATTTGGTACTTTGGATGCATTGGTAAGAACTACATTCTCCTTTCTTAGTGTCTTTCCTACAAAATTGATCCTTGATAGTCTTTCTTGAAGAATGTCCACTTGACTAGGCATAAAGAGCATGTCTAACATTGGCACACTCACATTGGGCCTTTTCATTTGTTTGATAATGTTGATGGGTGAACCACCAACCTTTGGTTGTGTTTTAAGGACCACAACTATACCTTAAGCTTGTGATTTTTTAGGGACAAAGACATTTATCTAATTTTGACTCTTTAGAACTATTGGGACCTTTGGAGTGATAGAAAGTCAAATTGGCTTGGATATTGATGGAGTAATGATAGGAGGCTCCTTGACTAGTTCATGGTTAACATCCATGTTCCTTATTTTGAATCTTGTATTTGTAACCACTAGAAAGTATCCTTTGCTGGAGATAGCCTATTGATTGAGTGCACAAACACTTCTCTTGCTTTTAGTTCACCATTGTAACATCTAATTGGACTGGTCCTTGATTAGGGTTTTGACCTTGTTATAGCTCTTATGGCTTGGTCATCATAGGTACCTCTATGTTTTGGGCCAGGAGATCTTGGTTTTACCCAAAATTAATATCTTACGGCCATTCATTATTAAATTATTGAGTAAAGTTAGTGGTTAGAATAATGGATTTCCCAAAAGACTAATTCCAAGGCATGATTCCTTTAGCTTCTTGAAGTATATTGTTTTGAACCAAGACTAAGGTGTTGGAAGTGCTTAAAATATTAGGATTGTAGTTATTCTACCTATTATAGCCATGTTACCCTTGTCCTTGGTTTTGAACTTGGTCTTGGTAATCCCCTTTATATGATGGCTCATTTACTTGAAAATATTATTTCCAAGGTTGATATGAAACTTGATAAGTCCTATTGAAAGCCTACTACCTATTAACATTTACTAGCTCATTTCCCAAGAATTAGAACATGCTCTCAAGCTCTTGAAAGTTATTTTTATCTTTGGAATTTTTGGATCCACTAGTGGAAGATTTCTCTTGTTTTGGTGTAGGTATTGAAACAATTATTGGCATAGGAGGAATGACATCACGTCGAGGGATAGTAATAAGAGGTGGTCTAATTTTAGGAAATAAGGGCATTGGTGATCTAGGTGTAAGCTTGCTAGCTTGAACCAAATATTTTTTTACTTTGATGGCCACTTCATAAGCATATGGGAGTATATTCCCTCCCATAGATTGGATCATCACTATTATGTCATTATTTAAAGCATTCAAATAGTAAAGGAAGGTAAAGTTAGGGGTTGGTCTAACTGGGACTGGGATTCTATCCCAAGGTTTTTGGTACCTTGTGTTGAATTCTTGCATGAATTTATGAGGGGATCTCTTAATGGTAGTTAGTTACTCTTTTAAGTTATAAATGGTCACTTTTATCCTCAAATAATTTGCACAAATAATCACCTAATTCGTGCCATGTTTGAATGAAATTAGTAGCAAGGCCTCTGTACCAATCTATAACCTTTCCTTTGAAATAAGTAGTTAATAATTAAATGGATATATTTTTCTTCGTGACATTATGGATATTGAAAAAATTGGCTATGCCCATAAGATACTTAGAAGGTGTTATATCTAGGTAACCAATATAATGAGGGACAATTTTAAGAGCTACAACTTTATCAGGTAAGGTCTAGGAGGCTTTGGCCATTAAAATCCACAAAAGGAAAAGCCCTAGGGGCTACCATGGATACAAAAGGATTTATTAAAGGTCCTCTTATAGGGGTAGGCCATGAAAATGACTTAGGAGCAAAGGTTCCTTGATATGGATGTGTATTGGTAAACCTTAATATTTTTGTTGAATTTAAAGGTAGTTTAACAAATTCAAAGGGGATACCTCCATAAGTTGACCTTGTTATCACCTTTGGCATGAGATGAAGTCACTAATTTGTTACTAGAATGTTGAATCTTCCTTTTCAAGTCACCAGATGTTGTTGCTTGGAAGCTTAACTGATGCAAATTTGGTCAAACTAGCATCAATATTGATCAATGTTCATTAAACTTGTGGTCCCACTGGGCATGCCAAAAATTATTATCAGCTCAATCTATACTTCAGAAAGAGATCTTTGGTTTCCCTTCAATTGAGATACACAAAGGGAATAACCCTAGGTTATGGGTCACCTATAATGGGGTTGGACCTCTAGAGAAGGCCATATTCCTCTTGATGCTCACCTAAACTAATGCTTGTCATAGGGAAAATGGTTAGAGAGGGTTCATAAAGGCTCTTAATAAGTTTAAAAGGTGATTCACCAAAGCTAAATGTACACTCATATAATTTTGAACCCACACTAGGTCAACATAAGACAACTATAGCTTACATAATCTCATGATCTCACTAATTGCATAAATATTTAATATAAGAGGTTTAAATAAAATACTAATATAGACCTACAAGTTAGCTTGAAAATACCTTCAAAGAGGTAAGTATAAAGATATTAAACTGGGAAGACTCTCCTTCACAAAATTACCATACACAATCATACTAAGCACTGATTAAAAATAAGAGATAGGCAAATAGTTGATCTTATTACTTCAAAAGCCAATTATTACAATATTTTGATAGGGGGTTAACCATATCAAAGGAGCTTAGTTTTTTAAGAGTCCCAATGAGTATCATTGTCCTATAAAATAATGACAAATTCTTAAGAGCTAAGAACCCCATAATGGGGATGAGAATTGGATATATAGGATAAGGGAAGAAGAGAAAGGAAGTAGGAGCATGCCATTAGAAAGGGAGCACACCATTTGATCTCATTAATTAAGCTTGATCTACCACCATTTTAGTATAATGAATGCCTTTCCACCTTTTTGATCAATCAGGACACTTCTCATGGTTTTCTAAGTGGGAAAGTCCCCAAAGGTTCTGAGGATGCATTGAATGCACTCAGCTACAAGTCCTAACCACCAGATCTTTTTATTTAATCCTTCATGCCATTTACCACTAAAGATAAAAATTCCATGCTCATGAAAATACCATAATCATGGATTTATTATTTTTAGGTAGTTATTTATTGAAAATAAGACCATGTTGAAGGATGAGGACCCTCTTCATGATCCTTAACATCTAACCTTGATCAAATCTAGACCTAGATCTTTTGTATAAATGGAAAACCAATCTCCTTTATTGGTTTTCATGTAGCCTCTTATATCAATGCAGACCTATAGGTTACATAGACTCTTTTGATCTTCATTAGGTATAAAAGACCTATTTTTCCTTTGAACATACATAGAAACCAAGAGATCATTATATATAGGAATCCTTTAAATAATGGCAAACATGGTTGTAGAATTAACCCTATGTGTCATAGACCTTCCAAATAGAGGTATATATTTGTCTTCAATGGTTCCCCTTTATCATTGATCATCTTGACTATGCCAACATGTCCCTTTAGTGGAATTTAGCTTAGATTTAATGGTGGAATGTTGATACCTATAATACCTTCTTTCCCTGGTTGACCTTGGTCACATGTTTTACCTCCCATCAAAGATCCTATTAGGGATTAGATTTTACTTTAGTAGTTACAAGTAAATATATATCAAGAGGTAAATATATATTAAGTGAGTGAGTTACAAATCATGTAGATAGATTATCTAGTTAGTAAAATATATTATTAATGGAAATAATATATTCTTGTTATACTCATATCTCTATTAATGAGTTAATTATTTGTTAACCTTCCTATTTTATAAGAAGATGGTAAATCATCTTGTATGTTTGATAACCCATGTATTATTCTAATATATGTAAAATATAATATTATCTTACTTTATAATTATTATGTGTTCCTCTGTTTTATTATGTTAATCATAATCAGATCTAAACCAATTTCAATATCTTGTATTATAGCATAATCATTGGGCTTACTCTCAATGCTAGAATAATGTTGTTTAGAAGGATAACTATAAGTATTTGTTGTCCTATATATGGAAACATATAGTTTGTAATTTTAATAGTTTTTAAATTTTTATTTATGGCTAGATATTCACTTGTAGCTTTAACATTAAATTTTTTACAAAGTTTAGGTGGATGAAGGTATATATATGCAGCCATAAACTAGAATATGGTCCTAGATTTCTCTATTTATGATCTTTTCATATTTTAATTTTCAAGTTGTATAAGAAAATATTTGTAGTATACAAAGACATGTGTAAGAAGACTCATCAAAAAATTTTGAGGGAACATTTAGGAGTATGTTACACACTATTTATATCCTCTAGAAAATTGATATTGACCCTACTTTGATAGGTCAATGTAAGGAATAGTTTATGGTGTGGTATTAATAAATACTCTAACAAATAATATGACATATAGATTATATTGGCACTAGATACAGTGTGCCAATCAAAGCTCTATTAACTCTATAGTATTTACATTTGGCTTCAATGCTTGTTTACATCTCTACACTAACCAATATTACATGTCTATGATCTAGTCTGAGCGCTACTTGTTAAGAGGCCTATTTTACATAAATTTTAACATAATATGTGGTCAAATATACCTCAAAGTTATACTAATTTCAATTGCACAAAGTTTATTTAAAATTAGAATCCTATCTTCTACATGCATCTCACATATTATAAAAATTGATCTTGCATTGATTTGATATACACAAAGCTAATAATGTCTTATGTGTTAATATAGATCAACATCAGATCCAAAGTTGTAGTTCACTCAATCAAACTCTATAGTTTGTTATAGCCATAGATTGACATCAGAATTGATAGATCCATTTCATAGAGTTCTTCATATACTAGCTATATTAGCTAGAGAAACAAACATATTGAAGATAAAATCCTTAATTCCTTTGCTAGCATTCAACATTCCACCAACTTTATAAAAACTATGTGGTATTATTTATTTGGACTCATGTATCTATTTTGAAAAAGTCATATTTGTGTCATTTAGATTTTAAATGTTTTCTTTATATAGTCTAAGTAAAATTTTTCAAGTTATATTATTTAAACATGAGAGTCATTTTAATATTATGTATGTGAGTTGAGATATAGTTATAGTCATTTTGTAAAAATAAAATAATGAGTCTTGTATGTTATAAAATAGTGTCATCATTTTTAAAAAGTCTTTTATGTCTTTTTAGTGAGTTGTCATTGTCAAAAGCATCAAAATTCATTTTTATAAAAAAGTCAAAGTTGAGAGTTAGTCATATGTATAAAGGACACATTATCACTTGTACGTGATATCCTAAGTCAAATGTTATATGTGTCAGTATTGTGGGGGGGACCCCATTTCAGTCAAAATAACATGTAAATGATCTCCATTGAGATATTTTCTAAGTAAATAATATCAGACATTGGAGGTTGGAGGATACATGGAGGATGGAGGTCTTTTAGTGACCTCTCATTATTCACCAATAATGGGAACAGACCAATGATGTGGTGACATTTTGTGTGGTACATTTTTCACTTCCACTGTGTGTTTTAAAAATAAGAATAGAAGAATAATTCATGCAAAGGATTTATAACTTGTGTGTAATTCCAAAAATGATTCCTTGACGTGAAGACATTGTGAAAAGACAAAAGAACTAATTTAAGTCAATTCATGAATCTTGAAATGGTTTGTGGTAGAGATCCAAAAAACCATGGGATGTGAACATTATTTTGGTAATGGTTAGGAGAGCATCTATTACAAAGATCCCATGACTACCTTAATTATTTATGGAGATGACCCTCAGTGACATGTCTATTGTGATCACATAAATTAAATGTGGGATGCATTCCTTTGCATAATAGTGGTCATGTGCAACACAATTGTAGTAGTATTATGTAGACCTAAGAGTATGTGGTGGCATACAATTTTGTTCATGTTAAGGTTTATGATAAACTTGTAAAACCATAGGACGAGTGAGGATCTCTTTATATCAAGGTCATGAGCCAAATAGGACATGATACAATGGGTGAGCATACTGTAGATAAGAGTGTGAATGTTTTTACACCATGAAAAGCTATGGGGGAAATATTAGGGATTAACATTTACATTAGTAGTTACAGTTAGATATTTACTAAGAGGTAAACAAATATTGAGTGACTGAATTATAACTCATATAGATAGATTAGTTAGTTAGTAAAATATATTGTTTATGGAAATAATATATTCTTGTTATACCTGTATTTCTATTAATAGGTTAATTATTTTTTATCTTTCCTATTTTATAGGAAGCTGGTAAATCATCTTGGATATTTAATAGCCCATGTATTATTCTGATATATGTCAAATATAATATTATCTTTCTCTATGCTTATTATGTGTTCAGCTCTTTTATTATGTTAATCATAATAATATATGAACTAATTTTAATATTAGATCCCTTATTCTTTTGACTTTGAACCTTGGTCATTGATTTGATTTATATGAGATGTATGCGGACCATTGATTTTCCTAGGAGCCTAATGAGTTAATGAGTCTTGGTGATCTTTCACCTATCCTTGAGATACATTGATTTTATTCACCTCTCTCACACCATTGGATCATTATGTATGAACAAGATTGAGCCCTTGACCTAGATATTCTAACCTTCTAACTTTAACTCATACTATTGGATCATAATGTATGAAGTAATGCCAGCCTTCGATCTGATTACCTAGTTCCTATTTACTATTAGATTATTGGTATGATTGAATGTTAATAATTAATTTAGATTGGACCCACCTATTTGTCAGTTCATCTCACACCATTGGATTTCTACTTGGTGAATATACATCAATAGATCTTGCCCAATTTATAGCCTTTTAAGGGATCTTAACCTAGGGACCTTTGACTCATTTGGCCCTAGCATGAATTGTTGGATCTTTCTTGTCAGTATGAGAGTTCATGTAGATCATTATATCTTGATCAACTTTAAACTTGTTAAGGATTTTCAAATCAGAATGGCTATTTTATGAAGCTCAAACTTGACACTCACATGGATGTTTCATTTTTTAGGCTTATCTTTGAACACTTAGATATTGAGATAGAAAGATTGCATGGGCTTGAAACTTGTAGTGCATGTTTCTAGCATGAATAACTCTATGGTGCTAAAATATTTTGGCTCATAAGGCTATTTTAGGTGTAATTATTAAATGCACAAATTAACTCATCTAATCTATTTTTGCATGATGGCGTAGTTCATTTAGACTTGTGTTTGATCCTTTACTTGAATATCCAAGGCTCAGATGAACTCTTGAGGCTTGTACAAAACCTGTTTCATGTTACTAAATGTTATGAGCACCACAAATACCTACTTTTTTGAATTTAGACAAACTACACTTTAAGTTAACTTAAAGTGTTTCAAAAAAAATTCAGGTTGCATGAGATATTTTCTCCTAATATTGGATCATTTATTTAACATGAACTCTACTCAGCTTCTTGATTCACACCAAGACCCATAGAATCTTTACTACAATTTCAAGTTCTATATGTGAGCCAAAATTGGAAAACAATGTCCATTAAAAGGAGTGTAAAATTTCAACTTTTGAAAATAAAAAACACATTTCATTTGGACCAACACAACTAGATAAACTTTCTTGACTAGTGCTAAATGATATTTTTTTAATTTTTTTAATAATTTTGATACTAATTATAAGAGACATTATTAATTATTTTATTATGGTAGTGACACAAAAGGAAATACAACTTATAGACCAACATTAATTTTAAACTAATACACATGACACTACTTTATTTTATTCCTATGAGAACATAAGTTAAACTAAGAAAAATAAAATTCAATATGGCATGCCTTTTGTAGACAATAAAAGGACTATAAATTGTATTTAGATCAAATTCATGTAATACAATAATTCTAATCTTAGGCACTAAAATGGGATATATAGTAGAGACAAACAACCAACTATGCATATAATAGAGATGAAGAACGAGATGAATGGCAATAATAAATCCTTAAGAATGCTTTAGTCTGGTAAAAGCTGACAATGAATAGATATTATAAATTAGATAAACACATTTAAATTCACACATTGGGGGATTATTTTGGTATAAAATATGTCTTTTAAACTTGATATGTTAAATAGAAATGGGAACACCAAATTTGAATGCTCCAACTACTTGATAATAGTGCCTTCAACACTTGACAATATCTTATCAGTTTAAATAATGAAGATTATATGAATATATATTTAATATAAATATAAAAAATGCTTGAATAATTTAATGAAAAATGATATGTAGATAAGGACTGATCATTTTTTGAACTATAAAAGAAGACACAAGTATGAATAAATGTTTCAAGACATCAAAATTGAAATGATTAGACAAATACATATTTTTAAACATGAATTATAGGTTTGAATCTCAACAAACATATGGAAAGATTAAAATTTGAATGGATGTTGTCTTGAATAACATTATGTATATTATATTTATGGATTATATATCACCTCAGTATTGTACACTTAGAAAACTTAGACCTTGGTTTTTCCTCTTAGTTATAGACCTTTCTTGCTTCCATATGTCTTGCATCTGCTCTATCCTATGCCCCTTAGATTATATCTCTTAGTCTAACTAGTATTATGTTGAAAACCTAGTCCTTTTTTGCCCATAATGATTAAAATTTACTTATCTTCCATTCTTACAAGTTCTAAGTCTATACATACTTTCCCTCTCCCTAGAGACTAACATCTGGGATAGATACTAACATCAATGTTAGTATCCTAACTTGCCAAAAGTGTTCAGTACCCTAAAGTCATCTATTTCAAAAATGAAACATATCTTAATAGTTGACCTAAGTGATACAATGTGAGCTACTACTCTAAAAGGGATTGATATAAATACTAAATTAACCCTCAATCATTCTTCACCTAGTAAAAGACCAAAAAGATGAAGGAAACTTATCGAAAGCACTCTATCAAGCATTAAATTGAATAAAACCTCTCAATTTCCATACCATTCATAGGTATAACAAATTTATGTCTAAAATACTAAAGAAGTAGCTTAAGAGCCTGATTTTTCAAGTTATAATCTAGGTCATTGTTATACTTTCTTTGCACAATATTACATGATTCCCACATAAGTCAATACATAGGGAGAACTACATGAGTCTAAAGCCTTATTTTTTAGTATTTGGTATATAGGTAGTTCCCATTGATATTTGGGTATTTGGAGTTAGCTCGATACCATGTTCCCACTAACTTATTTTACCCTAAGGTCACTATGAAGATGAAGAACCAGGATTTTAAATTTTTTATGCGGATTGATAGTCCATGAATCATCTATGAATGCACTAGAGTGAAGGTGAATTCAAACCCAATTTCATATAGGTGGTCACATCCTTTTTCAATAAGTATTCTATATAGGATAGTTATATTGAACCTAGACATTAACATCGATGCAACTATCCTAAGCTAATGTTACTATCTAGAATCTAATGACTATTCTAGAATCTCGTCTAGATTGCTTTCTACATGTTTTATATCCAACACTATGTTAACATCAAAACCCATTAATTATGTTAATTATTTGTCATTTCCATTCATATTTTAGTTAGAATTTCTAGATTTATCCTATACTTAGCATAATAAATTTCGTGTATGCATATATCTAAGTTTAACACTTAATTATCCTAATATATATCTGATTATCACCCTTGTGCATTATCATTTCTATATTATTAACCCTAGTATACCACAAAGGTAAGATAAACCCCTTTTATCTAATTTAGGTTAAACATTTGGTGAACCCAATCTTTGAACATCAAACCCTAGGTTAAATAGGGTTCTCTAATTTTTTCATGATTTTTGTACTTTGTTGTAAATTTTAAATTTTTCATTTGTGTAGTAATGGAAAATGTTAGTGGAAAAACTTGATTCTAAATGTAAGATAAAGAAGAATTAATTACTCATCTCCATAATAGGAAGAGCTTAATGGATGTATTTTTGTATGTATCAAGATATGAAATAAGTAAACAAGATAAAACTAAAGCTGCCTCACCTAATACAGGTGAATCCTTAGAAAGTAATACAACCAAGCCCACACCCATAAATCCACCTACATATAGTGGTAGAATGTGTGATGTGTTTAAACATGTGTTCCCTAAATCTACTATTGATACATCTATCATGGAATTAATAGTTGTTTCCACATAAATACCAATTTTAATGCCTATTACTACTCAAAACATGTTTTCATCGGCTTTGGTGACTACTCAAATTTATAATATAAACCCCATTGGGTATACCATTTAAACACTCCTTTAAGTTATAAATACCTTGGATGAAAAGGTTACAAACATTGAATAAACACATAAAAAATCTCCTCATGCTATTGATTCACAAGATGTGTTGCATAACCCTCTTACACTTGAGATATATTTTCACCCTTTACCAACTAGATTTGTTGCACCTATGTTTACATTTTATGATGACAAAGCTGATATTGAACAACATCTTTGAACCTTTTATGTGGCATGCATTGATTATGCCTCCAATGAAAAATTTTTGACCAAATGATTCCCAATAATCCTTAAGGAGTATGATTTGAGGTGGTTCTATGATTTACCTCTCCAATCCTAAAATCTTTCAAACCTCTTTAAGATCAATTTTTAGCACACTTTTCCATTAATATTTATAAAAATGTTTCCTAATTTCAAATTTCCAAAATAAAAAATGAACCAATTAACCTTTGAATGAATATGTATCAAGATATGAGACAATGCCAGATAAATTAACTAATCTTATGGTAGATAAGGAGATTCAATACATATTCAAGAAAAGTTTTCTTGATATGTTACATGAGTCGATTATTTTTAAGATGCTCAAATCTTTCAATGATTTATTCCATGTTGTATGGGACCTTGAAACAAAGCTTATTTCATTAAATAAGCTCAATTATGTAGTAAACACACTAGATGCATGTAAATATTGCACCAAATTTACAATAAAACCATGTTATAAGGAAAAACCTCCCAATCCAAAAATGGAAACAACCACCATGGTTAACATAGTTTCACAATAGGCTAATCAATTTTGTTTGGTCCAAGATCCCATTCTAAAATACTAATGAGATTGAGTATTTTTAAAAATAATAATGGGGAACACTGATAGACTTTCATCCTCCATTTTAGGACTAATTTGGGATAATCCCAAGGCATGGTTGTAAATATTTTGATTCATAATGGAGCTTACATGAAATAATATTTTAGAGATGTAACGTTACTACTTATGGTTGAGTCTTGATGATCAAGAGTGAGTGAATTATTTAAATCTATTATTGGTATTTGGGCACTTTACTCCAACATTTACTAAACAAAAGGGAAAGGGTACTTTGATTTCCAAAACAAAAAAAAAAATGAGAGAAAGGTAAGGAAGTAAAGAATTTCTGGAGATCGAAGTGAAATTAATGCTTTAATAATTGAGCTAAGCACATCCACCATAGTTATATGATTGTGTGTTGAGCCTTGCTGAAGGATTTATAAATTATGCTACACAATGGGAAGAGTCTAGTGAATCAACTAAAAATACTTAATTTATAATTCCTCACTAAATAATAATACTTTAAGTCTACACTAATCACACATAAACTTCTAAAATAACTTGAAGGCTATCGCACTAGTTATCAATATTATGGAAAAAACAAGAGGAATTAATAAAGAGTTTATAATAGGTAGGCACATCATAATCATTTAATTTTTAAAGTAATAGTCTTAAAACAATTATCTAGGCAATAATATTCACTTAAATATGAAATGAAATATGTTATGATGAACATAACATGCGTCACTTAAAAGAGCTAAAATTGCATTCATTAATATAATCAACTATATTACCAAGATTAATCTTAACCAACTCTTTAAATTTTAAAAAAAGGGGTAAAGGAAACCAAAAGTGAAATCCTAGCTTAATTCCAATAACACTTTTGAGATAAAAATGTTTGACCCTTAGATTACAATGTAGTTTCATTTTTATAGATAAGGATGGGACTCACCCCCAAGTAGCATGAGATTCCCATCCTGATCCATGATAGACATTATTGGTGGATACAATTGTATAATTCAAAAAATGGATAAAATCCCCTTAATCCCACTCTAAAAATATTTATATGGGACTACTCAGTTGATGCATGGACATGATGTGGAAAAGCTAGCTCTCAACTACTTTGACTTCACCTCCCTAGCTTGCAATGTGGCTACCATGAAGTTAAACTCCAAATCTAGCTTGGTGATGTTCATTAGAGGCTCTCTAAATATTATCTTAGCTTGGGTTGTTAATATTTGGTACACCTGAAGTGGAGCCTCCATTGACACTTAGACTTTAAACACCTTGCTGATGCTCGATGTACATTGAGTTGAAAGCTCAAGAACTGTTTGAGCTCCCTCCTTATTTGTATTAACCACATTTTACCTCATGACTTATTCAAAGTGACTTAGGTGGAATATAATTTCACCCCTATCCAATAGAGTGCCATATAGGTGTAACAACATTGACATATTAAATTCTTTGAAATAAGCCAATATATTCTTTTTTCCATCTTCCAAGGGTCCCATCATTTTTTTTGATAAGGCAAGCCACTCCTCCATTGCAGTATTCATGGTCCTAGTGCAGGTCTAATACAAGCCCAAATATTATGTGGGAATCAATTTTATTTTTTTTATCATTCCTTTATTAATCATAATATCCAACTTCTAAAATTTCCCATCAATTATAGTGACCCTCTCTAGATAGTCCTAGGTTTGCAAGATGAGGACCCATGTCTCCTCCATAGTCCCTACCACCTTTTTTAGAGTTGAGAAAAGTTATATAAGGGTGTCTTTGACATGTATAATTAGTTAAATATGGAAGGATCTCTTAACTTACACCTTGATAATTCTAACATGTCTCTACATGTCTCAAAAAAGCTTCTTTGATCTATCATGTGCTACTCATAGAATTGATAGTGGGTCTACCATTTTATCATCTCCCTCAAGAGTCTTTACCTTAGTGAGAGAGAATAACTCTTATTTGGTCTACAAGACCATGGGGTTTCCTTATTTCATGAATTTATGGGTGAATATTCTCTACATGCTCCCCATGGTGTAGTAGAAATCCTATTACAATTTTGGGGTGCCTTGCATTATCATTTTCAACACTTACAATACTAGGACCATTCCTTAGGTCTTGGGAGGTGTTGGTAGGGTTGTATAGATGGTAGTGATAGAGGGAGGATGAGGTGGAGGAGGAATATATTAATTAGAGGGATTGAATGATGAAATTAATGGAGGAGTATGTATAGGTCCAAAATGAGGAAACATGAATGGTGAGGCCCAAGGGAACATATACACCTACCACCAACTTTGGGTAATACCTAATTGAGGGAAAATAACTCTTGGGAGGGGGAATTTAGTAGAAGGGATGATTTAGTTCATTAAAGCAAAATACATGGGTAGTTGAGGTGATGGAAAAATGGGGATAAATATCTATGAGAGGACCCAATGTGGTTTATGTTGGAAGAGTAGAAAAGACTAGTGGGGGAGGTGCAATTGGAGTAGGTGGTACTTGAATCATGAGATAGGAATTAATTACATTTAGATTCTTCCATAACATTTTATCTAAGTCAGCTCCAGATGATTCTATAAAAGGAGCCAATGTAGTAAGGGACACATGGGTTGATTATGGGAGCTATTGTGTTATTAAAGGAATTATCAAGTTGATCCTAGTCACTAAATACATGCACATAGGTGTACTTACTCCCAAAATAGTTTATGTGTCTAATAGAGATGGGTCACTCACATGAAATATAATTGGAGGAATGGCCAATGGGAGTACCAAGAACATTCCATGTTTGGTAATGGAAGGAGTGAATAGAAATGAAGAAGGTAGTATGCCAAGAATGGTAGAGGCCATGGTTTTTTGGTGAAGAGTAAAGGTAGAGGAATTGGGAAAAGGGATGGTGCTATAAGATGTAATTGGAAAGAGGAGGGAGTGAGGGGAGGAACTTTTATTAGTGACTATAATTGATCCTACTTCAACCTCATTTCATGGCTATTGCCAATGTCAAAATTTAGAGCTTGGGTGGCCTAGAGTTGTGGTGCCTATTATTGAGCTAAATGTGCTTAGGCTACTTGTTACCAATTCATATGATTTTATCTTGGTTTGGGATGAGGTGTTTGAGTTAATGGAGGTGGGGGAAGTAGAGCTATGATGGGGGGAGCTTCTAGTTATGAGGGAGAAGGTGATGGTATAGCTTATAGGATTATTTTGTAAATTATGGGGGGATTCAGTATGACAAATGTAAAGGGGTTCCAAGAGGGCCTAGTCTAGATCTTCTTACCCTTCTACTCCTTATGGACTTGAGTTATCTTGAGCACCTCCTAGTCATCCACAAATTTAGATACAAATTGTCATCATCCCTTGCCTAGTGGCCCTAATTAAGGTTGATATGAGACGAGTACCTCTCCAAATGGGCTTCGATAATTCCCTTAAGGTCCCACTCCCATGGTTCAACTCCACCCAAGGCTAAAGAGTCCTATCTAGATGCCATATTTTTCATGGGATGGAAAGAGAGGTACAAATGGTGCCTGATGATGATCAAAAGAGGTGGGTTGGCCTCTTACTATTGATTGATAAATCATATGAAAAAAAATACCACCAATTGATAAGTAATTTATAATTCAAAAATATTTCCTAAGATGTGATAAGATAAGCATAGGGGCCTTAAAGATCATTTCAAATTGAATGACTATGTCCTCTTGGATATACTAATAGTCTATGATGGGAATAAATGAATCTCTAATTTATTGTGATAGATGAGGCATTGGCATCTCATTTACTACACTATATACCATTGGGTAGAAACATTCATAAATGTATCAAATGTTATTTTTGTATTGATGGCCATATAATTTGTATAAAATTACATAGACCATAGGGCCATCAAAAACACATGTAGGAAAGGTAGAGGGCTTGAAAATGAGTGTCTAACATATTTCATCTACAAGAGAGATCATCATGTAAAAGTGTACCCCTAATTATGCATCCACTATGGCTTTGAGAACATTAAAATTAGCCACTCCTCTTTAGTCAATGACTTATGAGCCATCTAGGATCATGTGAATTAGGGGAACTCACTATTCATTGATGTGAAAGAAATTTGGGGCCCTAAAAAACAAGTTAAATAATATCATACCAATATGGACCCCTTCCTTGAAGGTGTGGAGCATGTTGTAATGTCCCCTTATCATTGATCACTCTAGAGGGACTTATTAGCCTATTTAATTCCCATAGGCTATAGTCAGATTAAGGGAATTGATTTATTTAATTATATAATGTTACATAAAAAATCATATTTATAAGGTAATGTTAAATAATTAATTAAATGGTGTTATAAAGTGACTTGAAGGAATCAATTAAAAAGGGAACATTATAAAGTCACATTAATTTATTTTATGAGCAGGAAAAGTGAAAATCATAAGAAAGATAAATAAAGTCATATAAAGTGGAAAAGTGAGCTCATTTTTCATTCTACTTATTCTATTTTATTATTTAAAAGTTTGTGAGCTCTTAGAAGATAAAACCTTAAGGGAATTACTTGTTTTGATAGTGCAAGATTTTACCCTAGCTAGCAGTGAAATGAATCATTCATATTTGTTACCATAGGTTTATCGATTGATTGAAGAAATTAGTGAAGTATTGTTCCAAGACCAATTTTAGAGATCTAATGATAAATAATTTCTGAATTTTATAATGAAATTATTCTCTAAATTGCATTGATTTTTGTTATAGAAGTGAAATAGTGAATGCATAAGCTGTTCATTGTTATAATTGAGGGAATCATCAAACTTTGCATCTAGATGTAATAAATATTATAGGAGGATTCCAAGGTGTCCATTGTTAGTGTGGAAAACAACATGGGTTTGCAAGGGACTGGACACTACTAATAATATTCAATTTAGCCATGGTTATCAAATATCTGACCTTTCCTATTGTAAAACTATTGTAGAAATTTTAAGAGGGCACTGGTTATCAATTAGATAGTTATTTTAGGTTAGGTATATGCTTTGAAATTGAATTATATTGAAACTAAAATTTTTATGAAATATAAATGATTTTTTGCAAATCTACCAGTTTTAGTAGAAGACCCAGAAAGTTTAAATTTAAAATATCTTTTAATTTACTTGTCCTTTTTATATTAAATTTGGAGCACATGTTAGTTTCAATGACAATATTATGATCATATAAAAACATTTCACAAATACCTTTAAAATTAATCACAAAATAAGTGTTTGATGAAATTCTCATTCAACTGAAAGGTTAAAATTTGAGAAATTTTGCATAGTTATTTAGGCCAAGATATTTTAGTGGTATCAAAGCTGGTCTTCCTACTAGCATGTGTTTTTAGTGTGCTCCGTGGTTTTTAGTCACATGATTATTTATGAATCCTAAATAAAAGACCTACATAACATACAAGAGGAGAATGGTAAGAGAGGAAGGTTTTGATTTATTTGCTTTAGATTCATTAGAAAAAGAAAACATGGTTGATAGACATGAAATACCAGAGAATAGCACATTATAGTTTCTTATTGACCTTATTAGAATTTAAAAATAGGTAGTTCAACTACATACTTAGATGATGAATGATAGAAACAATGTTGGTAATAATGGTACTAGGAATATAAATGGTCATCTTGGAGATAATGAGAATAATGGAAACAATGGGTAAATAAGTAACACTCATATACGTACACATAGTCACACTAGGATAGCTAGTAGAGTGACTCTCAAACCTCTCATGCCTTAGTTTTTGGGTGGACAACCAGTTGGTAATCTATGATAATAAGTATAAGATAAAGGTTTCATTGATTATTTGAGATAATATCAGTCCCTTGGAGATGAGTTTCATGCATCCATGACCCTATAAGGCTTTTGTGCCATTAAATATAGGAATAGACCTAGAGATCACAATTGGGGCCCTAAAAATTAGGATTTATAATGTAAAGAGGGAAAACTTTCTATTCCTTCATTTGATGGTTATAACAAATGCATAGTGAGATCATGGGATCAAAAGTTAGATGCTTACATCCAAGTCAACCCTATGTTAGAATCAGAGGCTATTAAGTATGTTAATTTTCATTTAGAGGGTGAGGCTCATGAGTGGTGGTACCATAGGCTAGTGACTTTGGGACGTGATGGAATTACTTCATAGCTATACTTCACATAGAGGCTTATTGACCAATTTAACCAAAAGGATCCATAGTTTCACTTTAGGGAGTTGGATTAGATCAAGTAGAGTGGTGTAGTGGATTACTATATCTCTATGTTTTATAGGCTAGTAGTTATTATGACTAATATATCAAAGCGAAAATTGATTATGCTATTCATTAAGGGTCTATCCAAACCAATTAGTGGTTGGATTAAGGATTTCAAATCAAACTCCTCATAATACACTATCATATGGGTACATGACATGGAGCATTCAATGTATAAGATTAAATTTCCATCTAAACCTTTCATACCTTAGAAGAACAAAGATAAAAAACCATTTTTGAAAGAGTGGCCCAAGAAGGACAAACTAGATGGTGAGGCTCGTATGGAGTTGAGGAGAAAGAAAATATGTTTCAATTGTAAGGAGCCATGGGAGACTAGAAATAGATGTGTGGGTAAGGGTAAGGTACACTATATTGAGTTACTTTTTGATAGTGATGCTGAAAATGAAGCAAAATAGGTTCTAATCAATGAATATAGTAGTTTAGATGATAAGAAACCACTTGAGGTGGTTAAGAGTGGGGCTATTTCTACTCTATCATGTGCTCTAAGATTTAACTCCTTCATAGTTAGAGGAGTATTATAGGGACAATGATTTATGATTTTTATTGATAGTGGGGCAACCCATAATTTCATATACTCACCTTTGGTTTCTAAGAGACGTATTCTAATAGAGGATTTTGAGGGATTTAATGTGATGATAACTTATGGGTTTAGTATTACATGTACATAGAAGATTCCTCAGTTGGAGGTGACATTGGGAAACTATACGGTAATAGATTATTTTTATCTAGTTGACTTAGGTGATACTAATTCCATCTTAGGAATTTAATGGATCCATTCCTTGGGGAAGTAATCATATCACTTCTAAACCATAGAGTTGAAATTTAGGATAGTATATAGTAAGAAGGTGGTGTTGAGAGGTATGGCAAATGGTTCTCTTAAGGTAGTTTCATCCAAGTGGATGGAGAGTTTATTTAGGAATTTTTATGTGGCTTGGTAAATAGAGTGTTTTTTTACATAAAATGAATCTCAAGGTAATGGTTAGCTATATCATGTTTACATTCAGTCATTATTGAGAAAACATGATAGGGTTTTTGGAGAAATTCCTCCAGGGAGACCTCCTGATGAAGGTCTAAAGCATACTATTGATCTAGAAGAGGAGGGAAAACTAGTGATAAATAACCCCTATAGACATCATAATAAGTTTAAGGATGAGATAGGGAAACCAATTAAGGAGTTGTTAGTCATGGGGCACATCAGACCTAGTTCCAGTCCCTTTGCTTCTTTTATAGTTATGGTGAAGAAAAAGGATGGGACAATGAGATTGTGTATAGAATATCAGGCTCTGAATAAGAAAATAACTAATAATAGGTACTCGATACCCAAGATCAATGATATTATTGATGAGTTGCATAGGGTAGTTTATTTATCTAAGATTAATCTTCGCTCAAGGTACCGCTAGATTAGAGTCTTATAGCATGACGTACATAAGATAGACTTTAGGTACCATTATGGGCACTATGAGTTCTTGGTCATGACTTTTGGTTTGACTAATGCACATACCACCTTTCATTCTTGCATGAATAATATTTTTAATAAGTAGTTGCATAATTATCTACTGGTGTTCTTGGATGATTTTCTCATTTATAATAATGCTTGAGATGACCACCTGAAATAGTTAGATGAAGTTTTGAGCATCATGGGTGAGTAATCATTATATGTTAAGGCCTCAAAGTGTGAGTTTGGCCTTAAGGATATTTTATACTTGGGTTATTTTATTATTGCTTAGGGTGTACAGGTGTATCTGAAGAAGATACATGCAATATTGGATTTGCCACCACCCAAGACCCTTACAAAGTTTCATGGGTTCTTTGTCTTATGTATTTATTATAAGAAATTCATTAAGGGGGTTTCAAGTTTGGTACACCCCTAATGGATATCTCAAATAAGGGTGATTTTAGGTGGACCAAAGAGACTTAGAGGGTATTTAATAGACTCAAGAAGGTCATGAATAGTTGTCCAATCTTGGCATTTCTTGACTTTATTAAACCCTTTATGCTTGAGTGTGATGCCTCAGGTGAGGGTATAGGAGTTGTATTGATGCATACCAAACATACAATTTCATTTGAGATCCAAAATCTCAAGGAAATAGAGAGGCTCTATTCCATCTATAATAAAGATATTCTTGCCATTATGCAAGCACTGGAAAAATTCATGTAGTATCTTGTAGGTGGGAGATTTCTGGTTAATATTGATCATAACCATTTGAGGTATTTATTGTAATATAAATATTTGAATGAGAGGTATTAAAAGTGGGTTAGTATGATACATAACTAAAATTTTAACATTGAAAATGTTAAGGGTAAGAAAAATATTATTGTTGATGTTCTTTATAGGAAACTGAGTGCATGTTCCCTTATTGAGATTTCAGTAAATTGAAAGTCTTCCCTTCTGGGGAAATATTCTAAGAAAAATTTTATTTGTGAGTTATTGGATTGTATCATTTAGGATGATAGGTATAAGGTAGTAGTTGACATTATATATTATAAGAACAAGATATACTTAGTCCCTGAGTCAAATATTAAAGATAAGATTATGAGGGATATTCATGAGACACCTTTGGCAGGTCACCCTAGACACTTCAAAACTTACAGGAATATCAAAGAGAGGTTATTTTATAGGGGCCCCAAGGATGATGTGTTACATCATGTGAGGGAATACGTGACTTATCAATAGAATAAGTGAGAGCACACTCATCCAACAGGGTTACTATATCCTCTACCTATTCCTAAGCAAAAATGGGAGAGTGTATTATGGATTTTATCATGGGTTTACCTAAGGTTCCTGACTAGGATTGCATCTATGTGGTGGTAGATCAGTTAACTAAGTATGCTCACTTATTCATAATTTCATCAAGTATAAGGCACCATAGGTGGTAGAGCTTTTCTTTAGGGAGGTATTTAGACTCCACAAGTTGCTTAAATACATTATTAGTGATAGGGACATTAGGTTTTTTAGTGCATTTTACTAGGAGCTACTCAAACTTACTGGTATAGATTTGAATCCTACTACTAGTTACTACCCTCAAATGTATGGCCAGATAGAGATAGTGAATAAATTGGTTGAGGTATACTTATATAAATATGTCTCAAGTCAATATAAGGTTTGGATTAAGTGGTTGCATCTAGTAGAGTACTGTTACAACACCACTTACCATATGTCCATTAGCATGACACCATTTTGAGCATTGTATGGTTATGATGCTCCTTCATTTGTGGATTTGCATTTTGGGAATAACAAGGCTCCCAAAGACAAATATTAGATACAATAGATCTAAGATATTCTTAAGGATCTTAAGGATAGTTTACAGGTGGCTCAAAATCAGCAAAAGACTTATTCAAATAGGCACAAGGTGGAATGAGTTTTGAGGTGGGAGAATTGGTCTTCTTAAGTTTGTATCCCTACAGATTGTCCTCATTGAATAAAAATGGTGAAGAAAAGTTGAAACCTTATTTTTATGGCCCTTATAAGATAAATTAGTATATGGGGGAAGTAGCCTATGAGCTCAAGTTTCTGGAGAAAACTAAGATCCATAATGTTTTTAATGTATCATGCCTCAAGTAAGCACTGGATCAATAGGTCACTACTTTAGTAGAGTTGCCTCCATTAGATGAGGAGGGGTAGTTGGTGTTGGTCCCTAATGAGATTCTTGATGTCAGTGAGAGGATATTGAGGAGTAGAGTGATCAAAAAATATTTGATAAGGTGGATAGACTTTCCCATGGAGGATTATACATGGGAAGGGGAACATATTTTGCTAGTTTCTAGTTACTTGAGGGTAAGTAATCTCAATAAGGGAGGACTGTAATGTCCCCTTCTCATTGATCACTCTAGAGGGACTTATTAGCCTATTTAATATCCATAAGCTATAGTCAGATTAAGGGAATTTATTTAGTTAATTATTTAATGTTACCCCAAAAATAATATTTATAAGGTAATGTTAAATAATTAATTAAATGGTTTTATAAAGTTAATTGGAGGAATTAATTAAAAAGGGAACATTATAAAGTCACTTTGATTTATTTTATGAGTGGGAAAAGTGAAAATCATAAGTGGGAAAAACAAAGCCATAAATAAAGTGAAAAAGTGGGATCATTATTGATTATACTTATTCTATTTTCTTATCAAGAAGTTTGTGAGCTCTTAGAAGCTAAAACCCTAAGGAATTTCTTGTTTTGGTAGTGCAAGATTCTACCCTAGTTAGTAGTTGAAGGAATTATTTAGATTTTTTGTCAGAGCTTTATTGATTGATTTCAAAAATTAGTGAAGTCTTATTCCAAGACAAATTTTAGGGATCTAAAGATAAAAAAATTATAAACTTTATAACAAATTAATTCTGTGAATTACATTGATTCTAGTTATAGAAGTGAGGTAGTGAATGTGCAAGATGTTCATTATTAAAATAAAGGGAATCATCAAAGATAGTAACTAGTTATAATAAATATTTTAGGAGGTCACCAAGGTGATAATTTTTAGTGTGGATAAAAACATGGGTTTGTAACAGACTGGACACTGCCAATAATACTCAATTCAACCATGGTTATCAAACAACCAACCTTTCATATTGCAAAGCAATTGTAGCAATTATAAGGGGGCACTAGTTATCAATCAACTAGCTATTTTAGGTTGGGTCTATGCTTATTTTTAATGGCATCATTATGATTATATAAAAACATTTCATAAATAACTTCAAAATTAATCACAAGACAAGTATTTGATGAAATGCCCATTCAACCAAAAGGCCAAAATTTGAAACTTTTTGCATAGTTATTTAGCTCAAGATATTTCACATGTATACATTGACATCTTCCTTTTCTACCTATTTATCATCTGGGTTCTCTACCTATTCCTTAGATATGTCCTATATTTGGAAGGTGTTGGTCTAGGTATTCACCACCACCAAGTCATACAAAAAAGTGGGGTCTAGTTTATTTTAGTAGGCTTTGTAGGCCATGCCTAAGATGTTATTAATCTAGTGACAGGGAACTAGTTGAATAAACCCAATCATGAACATTATCTTACATCTAATTTATAATTAGGATTATCTTGCCAAATAAGTTAGTACATGGGAGTACTTTCGGATTGGTTGTGGCTCAATGTAGGTCACACTTTTGATATGCTTTCAAGGCATCCTCAAACTTAGCCTCATCATCATCATTGGTAATTTAATATTTTGGTTACCATGTTGATGACCTTAAATATTTGTTTATAGTGTTTAAGTTGAGTCAAACCATCTTAGAATAGAGGGTCCTTATATTTAGGCTTAGCCTTTATGTTCGAAGATGAAGTGACCATTATGACAAGATGAAATTTGGTTAAAAAGATATAGATGAAAGAGAAGGTGGTGAAAGTAGTAGGTGGGAGAAAAAAGTAAGGAAACTAAATTTGGGAGATTATACATATAACAAATAATTATATTTCCTTTGAATAATTATATAAACCTATATTCACCCCTCTTACATTAATAGCATTTGGCAGCTCATCCATTATGGATTCAAATTTGAGTGGGTGGCTAAAATATTGACTTGATTTCCCAATATAATTATTCAAAGGAAAGATAATTATTCAAAGTAAATATAATTATTCAATTAGGATCCCGTTCCCCACTTTATCAATGGTTGGAGTGGGGTAGTTACATGACCACCTCATCTTGAAATCCACCTAGGGGTTCTGAGTCAACACCATTTATCACCTCTTGAATAGTCTTCACATTAATAATCAATACCTAAGCACAACTCAAAACTTCATTACTATGTCCTTAAGGGGAAGATAAGATTTTAGTTCTGGACATCCAATATCCTCTAGTTATTCCCTTGTAATTTCACTTGTGCTTCATTCTAGCCATCCCAAGGCCTTTTGGGGACCCACATACTAAATTGTTTGGTTATGCCACATATCATGATATGATATGTAAATATCTTCTAGATTTTGACATCCTTGTCAAACCAAAAGACTGACTTTTCTAATTACAAGCCATGTGGGGATCCCTCATTGTATTAGGCTCTCTCAGGTTTTGACATCTCTATTAGACTAAGAGACTTCGAATTCTAACAATGACGAGAGATTCATTAGTCAGATTTGGGAATTAATAATATTTAGGGTGCATGAAATATCTTGATTTAGTTGGGATATCCTAGGTTATGACATCCCTATTAGGACTTGGATATTTATCACTCTATCATTGGTTAACATGGCATTGACTGGTTGGGCTGAGCTCTCCTAAGATCTAGTATTTGCATTAGGTTTGGGAGACTAGCTATTTTAATTTTGGCATGGCATGATTGGTTGGAGTATTGATGGTGTATAACTTGGGGCTATGTGGTAATTTTTTGATTGCATCAAGATCTCCCCATATCTAATAACTATGTCAAACTAGGAGACTAACATGTTTGACACTAGTTGTATGACACTTTTTTATTTTGAAATATCTGACTATGCCTCAGCTAAATATCATGAAGCTTTGTAGTACTAAGACTTTGACACATGGAATATCATATGGAAAACACAAAAATGTATAAGTGAAAGTGAAAGGAATAATTATCAATTAACTACTTACCTATCCACTAGCTAGGTTTCATAACTCCATGTAGGACTTTGAGATCTTGATATACACCAGAAACATGACCAAGACTTAGGAAACCTCTGAGTAAGGTAAATTATATAAATTTAGCATGTTAAACATTAAAATTAAGAGGTTTTACCCTATCCATAAAATATAGATAGGATTTTCTTTGGTCTCTTTCATAAACCAAAGAGGCTTTCTAGCTGGATTAATTGGTAATTATCCACATCATTTTATTGGGGAGAAAAAGGAAATAGGGTGACATAAATTTTTAGAGACATAACATAGGTAAAGCAAACCAAAATGTGATAATGGGTCTAAGAACTTTGGTTATGAGTTTTTTTAAAAGAGGGGTCCCTTATTTATTATGAAAAGGGGGCACATTATCCACAATAATTGAGTTATATTATCCAATGTACCAATGAGAAAATTTACATGTTTATCTAAGTACTCAACTTCATTATTCCCATAATTATTAGAGTGTTAGCTTATATCTCTCCCTCATTACATCAAGGTTGATATGAGTCAACATCTACGCAAAGGATATGATGTAATTATTAATTATGATTATCATCAAGGACCAAAGCATTTTATAGGTACATGATTTACCTTGAATCACAGGATTCACATATTTTATTGATGAAAAAAATATTACATTTGAGGATCCTATAAAGGAATCGAGCTCACAACCTGGTGATCACCATAAATAGAAAATATTTAACAATCCTTTACAAGACCATTCTAAAAAGGAACCATAATTGAAAATAAAATATAATGCACATCCTCCCCTACCACATTATATACACTAACTAGTTGGGATTATTGATATTTATATATGACATATACCTCCTATGGTTCATAAAACCTCTATTACTTTTGATGATAGTGAGATAGGAATGATGACTCTAAACTTCATTCTTTATTAATTTGAGGATATATTGATAAACACCCTATACATAGTGTTATGATTGATAATGGTACAAGTGATAAAATTTATACCATGACATTAATTACACACTTGGGTTATAATCATCATGATTTACACCATTTTACTAGATCAGTTAGAACATTCGATGAGATCTCCTAGAAAGCTCTTAGCAAATTGACATACCGTTATAGGTCAATCCCACCCATGTGGTTACTACCTTTTTAACTAATAATCTCCATGATAATATTTTATATGTTAATGGAAAGATCTTAGATCCATACACTTTGACCAGTACCTTCTATAATGCATGGATGTGTAAAATACATTCATGTCAATTAGGTAATCATAATTTACAAAATCCCATAGTAGCATCCTATTGAATGAGAAAATTATACCCAAATCATTAATTATCAAGCCTACTAAGGATCATTTACCATAAGAATTTAAGCAACAAGTAATCCCATTTACTAGGTAACTATTGATTGAGAGACCATTACACTAGAGATATATAGGGGATTCCACAGAATCCCCATCTACTACACACCATGTTCAGATATCTAGAGAACATACACATGTTCCTATTACTACTATTCCAAAGAAACCATACAACATTAAACTATGGGTTCCATGAATTGATAATATTACTCCTATTACTACTTCATGACCATAGATTCCTATTTTACATATATATAGCATCGTCGATATTATTATGATATATACTAAACTTATGTGTGTTCCTCAAAAACATCACAAGACTATTACACTAGGTTCATAATGGGGAGATTCCTATGACCATAATTGGATGGAATCATAGTATGATATTTCCTCTTCAAAAATTCCAAAATATTCCAAAAATACTAAAAAAATAAAAAACATTCAAAAATCTAAAACCACTTTTTGACACCTAGATGTTTTATTAGCTCCTTGGCATCTATGTTTTAGTTCTATATTGATTTATGGAATACTAAATTAATCCTACATAAACACATGTGTATCAAAATTATAATTGAGTGTGATATATGCATATACAAATACATGATATACTATTATTTTGAGTGTTGGTCTTTCCATCTACTCATGTCATGGAGACTTTGGGGGCATCCGCTTACTTGCTCTTGATACACATAGGTTATATGATTTGATGATCACTCTTCACTATCATGTTTTAGATTACATATGTACTTACACATCCCTTTATCCATGATTATTTATTACACATGGTACTTGATATTTTATATACTTTACATTTTATCCTAACATATTGGATCCATGGGCTACTATGACATGTTTATGTTGGTTGCTTATGCTTTACTTTATGCACTTGATTGAGTGTCTTGTCTTACTATTTTCTTACTTGTTAGAAAATTTGAATATGCTCTTTTGCTTATGCCCCCATGCCTATGTATGATTTCATTAAAATTTGCATATGACATTATTTGTTATATGGACATTTGAATATGTCATCCTTGCTTTTGTGTTTATTTGACTAAGTCATATCCCTTCGATTGTGTGGTATTCGAGCATGCCCATTATTTGTAGTCTCCTTAGACCATTATCTTCTGAATTGTTTTTGAGTGCTCTCATATGTGTGCTTATTTTATTTTTGCACTTATACTGTTACTATTTAGATTTTTCCATGATCCTTATCATGCATCTTAGGCCTTCATGTGATCACATTGGTTTTATGTACTTCAATGTTATATCTACCTATACATGTTCCTTATCTACGTTACATGGTTACATTAAAAAATTATACATTTTTATTACCATTTTGAGGTGAGGTAACTAACATTTCCTATCTTTCCCTCAACTCAAAGATGGGGCATATTAGTGGGGGCATGTTATAGAGGAATGTTATCTTATACATTCATAGTTTTCAGATTTAATGTGGGAATGCTTTGGAATCATGTTCTCTACACCTATTTAGTATTCAAAATATCTAGATTATAGTGGGGGAATGTTTTGGAAACATGTTATCCACATTCATACTTATATAAATTTTCAAATTTCTCTATTTATAGTGTGGGCATGCTTTCAAATCATGTTTTCCACACATAGTTTTTTGAATTGGCCAAAACACATAGTTATATGAATCATATTCATAGTTGTGGCATAATTCTATACATTGGTGCTAGTGTTATACATAGTTCTAGCATGATACATATATAAAGTACATATTCTATTTAGTGTATGTCTAATATTAAAAAAACCAAATCAATTTTAGATTCTAAAACTCTTTTATGGACTCTTACCACATCATAGACTTTTTCATACTAATACCCTATGAACTTTTATAAAATTTATTAATACAATATATTAAAGTAGTTGGTTAACCTTTTGGCATGGTTGAGGTGATAAAATAATTCAATCTTTCCAAATTTTTATGTTAGTATTGATTATATCATCCAACCTCACTAGGTTATAAGTATCATTGGGTTGCACGGTTGAGATAATATCAATTGTTAGGTGGCAACTCGCTTTTGCTCTAATATTAGGGACATGTGCCTTCCAATCTCTCTCTATATCCTTAAATATATTCACTTTCAAGATTATATCTATATTTTTCCTAATCTTAGTTTTACATCCTTATAATGACACATATTTTTCAAATCAACTTGATAATAGTCAAGATGGTTATATCGATACATAGGTATACTCTTAAACCTTACTCTTTTAATTTCATTATATTTCAAGTAATTTAAACCTAGATTATATGTACTAATTATATAATATAACAAGCTCTTGGTTGTAGCTCAGTCACCAACAAAGCACTCAATTTGGGCACATACAAAGACAAGGTGTGTTATACACACCCAAGTAAACATTCCTTTCATTTAAACTAGTAATTTTAGTACTAGATTAAAGGGGGGAATGTATATTATATTTATAAATTATACAGTACCTCTATATTTTACACTTTAAAAACTTAGACCTTAGTTATTCCTCTTAGTTTTAGACCTTTCCTACTTCTTCGAGTCTTGCATCTATTATATTTTATGCCCCTTGGAAAATATCTCTTAGTCTGACCAATATTATGTTGATGACCTAGGCCTTCTATGTTTCCTAGAATGATTAAAATGTAATTATATTCCACTCCTACAATATTTGAGATTGTACCTACTTTTTTACTCCCTAGACACTAACGTCTAGGATAAACACTAGCATCAATGTTAATGTCTTGGCCTGATGTAAGTGTATCATACCTAAAATTCATATATTTTGTAAATTAAACATATCCTAATGGATAACCTAGGTGATTTAGTGAAATTTATTACTCAAAAATGGATTGATATAAATATAATATCAACCCTCATTCATTTTTTACCTTATAAAAGAACAAAGAGACTAAGACAAATTATCAAAAATACTTTATCAATCATTAAATTGAACAAAGCTTCCATATTTTCATACTAATCATAGGTACAACACATATATAAGTGTGAAGTACTAAATGAGTAACCCAATATCCTAATTTGCCAAGTTACAAGCTATATCACTATTGTACTTACTTTTCACAATATTGCATGATTCACACAGAAGGCAACACATAGGGGAAAACTACATGAGTGTGAGGTAATATTTTAGAGTATTAGTTATGTAAGTAGTGCCCAATGACATTGGGTTCTTTGGGGTTAGATTAACACCATCTGACCTTTAACCTATTTTTACTTA
Organism: Torreya grandis; assembly: GCA_037957365.1. NCBI lineage: Eukaryota > Viridiplantae > Streptophyta > Pinopsida > Cupressales > Taxaceae > Torreya > Torreya grandis. The sequence continues at coordinate 3,101,734 of JARHVA010001239.1, read as the reverse complement.
AGGTCACTATGAAGATGAATAATTAGGATTTTTTAAATTCATGAGCAACAATAATCAATGACCTAGATATGGATGAACTAGAGTGAAGGTAAATTCAAACCCAAAATCATCCAAGTGGTCACTACCTTTTACATCAAGTATTCCATACATGATAGTTACATTAAACCTAGACAATATCATTGATACAACTACCTAGGTTAACGTTAGTGTCTAGAGTGCTAGAAGTATTAGATCCAGAATCTTATGACTATTAAATAATATCCTTCCAAACTAATTTATTATTATTCCAAATCCAACACTATATTAACATAAAAACCAACTAATTATATTAATTATTTTTCATTTCTATGCATAGTTTAAATGTACTTTCTATATTTAGCCTATACTAAATAAAATAAATTTAGTGTATGCTTATATATGAGTTTATCACTCAATTGGTCTATTATAGATCTAATTATAACCATTGTGCATTATCATTTCTATATTCTTAACCCTATTATATTTTAAAGGTAAGATAAACCCCCTTTATTCAATTTAGGGTTAAACGCATTATTTTTAATAGCTCCAAACTCATCCCTTTAAAACCAAATATAGGTGATTAAATGCTCCCAAAAAATTCCTAATGATCTATATTAAATTCTTAATGAATCACCATGGTTATTAGATATTTTTTATATACCTTTAATGTATGATGTCATTTATTTTATGTACTAATTATTGTAGTTATTCTCATCATACAAGTCTTCCTCCTTAATGCTACAAAGAAATAAAATACTCACAACCTAAAAATGAAAAAAACTCTACATCTAAATATTAATATTTTATTCAAATAACTACCATTTATAGGGGAATTTTGGATAAAAATTACTACCATTGAAAATAAATCATTGATCCATCATAGAGAGATCAAACACTACTTTGATACCACTAATGTAAATTAAAGGGGAGTTGACATAATTTTAACTAATACAAATATAGGTAAAGTTGAATACACATAGAGAATGCACATATAATTAATTTATTCACACTATATGTCATATTAAAACATATATCTATAAATATATATCCAAGTATCTCCAATAATAAAGGAGGCTTCAATCCCTACAATCACTCACTAGATACTATAACACATAACGATAATCTCTCAATCATAACAACTAACTGATATATGTGAGTTTGTTGTAATTCACAACAAATAATCTCATGAATATAATATTATCTATTATTCTAACTCACTAACAAACCCTATGAGTTATAATATTCCTAATAGATTCATGAAGAGAATTATTGTGTAGATATAACTATGATTATGAAAATCCAAATGATTGTTACAATAGTGAAGAATATACCAAAGAGGAAAATGACCATACTAGCCTCGAATCTAAAAAATAGATTTAATCTATTCCTCCCTTGTATTCTTATTTCCATAAAGCATACAAAAAATAACATAGTGATACTAAATATATTGTCTCTCTTAATCTCTCACAAGGATAAAATGTGAAAAATGAATAATTAGTCAACCTTTTCTACCCTTTCAATTGGCTATTGTATTATATAAAATTAAATAATACAAATTACATAAGTATACTCCTTGCATATAAATATAAAATTATCCAAGTGAAAGGTTAATCTCTCTCTCTCTCTCTCTCTCTCTCTCTCTCTCTCTCTCTCTCTCTCTCTCTCTCTCTCTCTCTCTCTCTCTCTCTCTCTCTCTCTCTCTCTCTCTCTCTCTCTCTCTCTCTCTCTCTCTCTCTCTCTCTCTCTCTCAAAGATAGATTATTTACATTAACATGATATCTCATTCTCTCCTCAATATGGATAATGATATAAAATATCATGATAATATCCTCTTCCCTTATAAGTAATAGATAATTATATAAATGACACTCTTTCTCGCTCTCTTAAAATTTCAAAAGAAATAAATGAATTTGAATTGTAAAAAAAAATTACATTATTACTTTAGATCTAAAAAATAATGATCCTAACATACTTTGAAAACATTCTAAAGATAATATTCCTATAACCATATACTAAAATTTCATGATAGTACTAATAATGATGACCCTTTCCACTTCCCTAAGTCAAGAAAATAAAATGAAGAGAAATATGATGTCTCTACTCTCATACACCAATGTGATAAGATAATCAATGTTTCCAAATCTTGTAATGATTTTATCATAGGAGGAGCTCTTACCATATAATGATATTTTTCATGATTTTCTCATACCAATGTTTAAAATAGATGATAAATTAAACCCTACGAGTGAGCCTTTCCATACTACTACCATTACTAATAGTAATATTATATCCATGATGTATGTTATTAGAGATGTCCAAGATTAATTTCTTTGCCTCACTTTACAAACTAAATAATGTTATTAAAATATCAAAGATAATGTTATCTTAGGTCAACCCATTACATTCATTTTATATGAACACCTATTTATAAAGGATTTCAATATGCCTACACTACACTTGTTCAATGGTTGTGGAGATCCTTACACTCATTTAATTCAATATAGACATTATTTTGGATAATGGGGTAATTATGGACACATTATATTAAAATAATTCTATATAAGTATAATAAGAGATTCTCTAGATTATTTTTATAGTTTACCAAGTGGATCCTTACCTAACTTCATAAAGTTAGAAAATGCATTCTTATCAAATTATCATAAAGACATAGTATATGCAATGAGATATGATTGATTTGAAACTATCATATCTAAAGATATCCACTTGGAGAAGGTAAATCAAGTGAATCCAATTGATACTAAATGAAATTGGGATATGACCAATGGATTTGTAAATCCTAGAAAGGGGTGCACCTACCACACAATGTCAAGAGAAAGGGTTTTAAATCCTATATGTAATACAACCCAATACAATAACCCTAACTAAGTCTCTATTTATTAATTAATAAAATATCATAATCAAGTGATGTAAGGTGAAGGGTTACAAACATATTAAAATAGGCAAGGAACCATGGTAGGCAAATTGGGTCCTAGGCTACCTAAGGTAGATAGATGGAAAGTTTGAATAATATTATAACCACAGTAACTTTAAGTGTAGAGATAATTAAAATAAGGAGATACACATTAATTAACCATAAAATTATGCAACTTGTATCTATAAAAAATAAAAGATACAAGGTTAGAATATACTTACCTTAAACAAGACTTGTTCAACCTCAATGGCCCCCTTGCTAAATGGTACTTTATAAGATATTATTTTAGTTGTAATGATCTCAATGGTTAAATCAGGCTATATGTTAAAAAGGGATCCTTTTTTTACATCCATTAATCTACAAGACAAGTTTTTCCATCTAATATGATCTAAGAAATGACTCTTCCAAATGTAGACTTAGGGTAGAAGTGCAAGCAAGAACAATTTAAATTGAATGTTCCTCTCTATTGGATTTAAATGGTAACTTGTATCTATAGTAGTGAATGATCCTATTCCCTCTTGGGGATTAAGTTTATGATATCATCTAACTCCATTTAGTTATAAATGGGTTGACTAATCCCAAAATATGTTGACCATGCTAACCTAGTTGTAAAGCTTATGTGTAATGTTCAAAAAATGCATCAATTTGATCACTGTAGTTGGGAAGGGATGAATGATAGTAAAAACTACATCAAATGAGATTAAATAGTAAGAACTTATAGGACATTATTATCTATATTATTAAATATTGAAGGAGATAACTTAAGATATCAAATATAAGGAAGCTATAATGGATCTAAGATCGATAAATAAAAAATAATCTCTCAAAAAGCACAATGGCCTACCCGCCCATTTCCTAGTGCACTCTTTAAGGCATGCACTCAGGAAGATTAAAACTCAATAATTTAATTTAGGAGATATTATCATAATAAATTAAAAAATCTTATTTGTATACATATGCCCCACCTAAATCTCATCATGTGTCACTAGAGTGTAACATGGGATGGTGCTTCAGGAAATAACATAACAACATAATAATTGAGATAACTCAAAAATGAAATACTAAAATTAATGATGATAAATGAAATATTTGAAAGTGTATGTAATCAAAATTAGATGTATCTATAACTTATCCTACTCAATAATATTCAATATGAGAGAAGTTAATCAACTAATAAGTACACTTGGCAATATGTTTATATCGGGGTCATGACTAATAATAGATCCACTAAACCTATACTATGGGATATATTATCACACAATGTCAAAACAAAGGTTTAAAAGACCTATAGTAAAATTTGATTTAATTATAACCTTATCTAGGTCTTATTATTGTAAATAATATTAAACAAGATAATCTACTAAATAACTATACAAGCTAATCTAGTAAATGCATATGTAAGTTAATCTAGTTCTCACCAAAGCTTATGGAACAAATGAGGAGTATAATAAACATAAAAAGACAAATATATATATAATATAGAAATGATATAAGGAAGGAGATATAAAATTCAATATATATTAACTCTACAACCCTTGCTTATCAAAGTATGAAGGTTTAGGAAATACTTACCTTGTTGAAGTGAACCCATCGTGCCTCAATCTCTCCATTAACTCATGGTGATTTGAAAGAGGTTGTTTTGCGCTTGTAACCATCACAAGAAAAAATAATATATATGATATAAAACTCCTCCTATCCATCCAAAATGTCCATAAGATAGGTGTTGCTTCTCAAAGGTAAAAACCTAGGAAATGAAACTTACTATTTATTGTATAAGTAGATTTACAAGTAATAATGATGAAAAAATGAATGATCCTATATTATAAATGAAATGAAATGGTTTATATATATCCATGTATTGACCTTAAACCTTCCTAGGAGTTTAACTAACATAGTCATCCTAGTCAACCTTATCAGGTGGGAAATAGAGCCTTTAGGTCATTAACTATTTTAACTTAGGCTGATAGAGTTTTGTAACATGTGATAAACCTAGAACAAGGTCAACTCAATCAACATAATAATAAAAATGGTAAAAATGAGTTTTTACTTAAGGACTATTTTGGGTGGTGAGCTACTTAAAGAAGTGTATAAACATGTTTTGAATGCTTAGGGAAATGGATAGGAATGAATTGTATTAGTTTTAAGTGGTGGTATAGGGGCTAAAAATATTGTGAATAACCAAAGGTCTCCCAATCCCTTTCTTGATGCACCCTTTAAGGTGTGTACCTACAGAGATTGAGATTCAATGGGTTCCTACAAGAGAGAAAGAATCAATAACTAATAAATTTTAAAAAAAAATTGTGTGTATACGTATGCCCCACTTGAAGGTCATCACTTGTTATGCAGTTGTAACATGTGATGGTGCTTTAAAAAAATAACCTAATAATCCACAACATTGATTTAATAAATTACAACATGAAGCATAAAATTAATTGAAAGGGAAGAATTGAAAAATACATACCTTTACTTACCTTATTGTTATAGAAGAGAATTTATGTAAGAAAAATGAAGAGGCATCCAACGTAAGGGGTATTAAGTATAATTTAAAAATAAGAATTTTTTTGAAAACTTTTCAAAAATATTTGTTATATGTAGAAAAATTCTCTATAATATCAAGATTTTAGAATATCTTTTGGTTCAAAAAAAGAGTTAGTAAAAACATATTTTTGAACAAAAATTAGAATTAGTCAAAAAATAATTGATGGTTAAATAATTTGAAAATTAAAATGTAATTAGGATTTTTAAACTATTAATTTGTAATTTTTCTATTTATGATAAAAATAGTGCTTTGTAAAATACAAAATTGTGAAGAGAGGGACTATGGCCTAGAGATAATGAGTATGAGCTAGGGGATGTATAGAGGTAGCTACTAGCATGGCTTAGGTAAGTGATGTTTTAAATTTTGAAAATTTGTTAGTTTTTATTGGAAAATATGGTAAATTTTTAAAAATAGATGGTGGGGTAAATTTTTATAATAAAATTTACCCCAAGAATTTTTAGGGTGGAGTAGATAGTAGGATGGTTAATGGGTAAGTATCAAAATTAGTCATTAATGCCTAAGGCATTAATGATAAATAGGTAAAAAGTCATCTTAGAATTTAAATGAATTTAGTTGGGCCAATTAAATTCATAATGTCAAGGTATAAAAGGGTGGCTAACTGCTAGTAGATGGCCGATGTAGTTTAATCATAAGTGGTCAACTACGTATAGGAAGGTCGATCTAGTTTTTAAATTTAAAGTGTTTAAATGCATACATAGTGGTCGATGTAGTAATGTATGAAAGTGGCCAACATAATTTTTAAATAATGGATATATTTTTATAAAGTGGCTAACATAGTACAATGAGATGGATGACTATGTAGTAGTGGGCTGACTTAGTTTTGTGATTTGGCTGACTATGTAGTAGTAGGGCAACATAGCTTTAATGGTGACATAGTGGCTAACATTGTTTATTTCCTAGCTAAATTATTATAACATTTTTTATTTTTAACTAACATAATGAAGTATGTAGATAACATTGTATAAAGTGGTATAAAATTTTGAAAAATAGGTTGATGAAGTGTTTAATTTTTAAAATAAGCATATTTGTAATTAATCTTTAGAATGTATTTCTTGATTATTTTAGATCAAGCACTAATACATATTTTTTATTTTGGTATTTTATAGAGATGATAAAGACTCTAACACTTTATAGATGTAGCATGGATACCTGATTTATTATATAGATTGACAAGAAATTATCATGCATGCATATATCATTGGTTTTTGGTGGTATCATGTACATTCACATGATCCCCCTTAATTTTGGCTTGGTCATTATGTTCTTAGGAACATGTGAATGAGTAACTAACACTTTATAATGAGAGGTAGATGGGGATATAATAGAGGTTGGTATCAATTTATAAGATGTCCATGCTTTTTATAGACTTCTTATTATTAGGACTCCTATTATCTGTGACACTCCTAAGGTAGATTTAAAAAGATGATCCCTAGCCCTATGGGTAACTAGCTTAGAAGGATACTTTAAGGGATTAAATGTGTGATTTTTTTATGTGTATATATCTACCATTCCAAATATTTATAAGGTCATTATATATATTATGACATCATGTCTGCTTTGTCACAAGTCAGATGGGAAGGTGTCATTATATGTGGTCACCTTATGTGAGTTAATTTTAGAATATTATAATCAATAAGACCTAGGGTTGGTGATTTAGATGAAATTAATCCATGATATGTATAGCATTTTGTCTTGTGGGTAGAAGATAATGGGCACCATTATTTATTTGTATAGTTAGATCTATGATACATTTACCATGTATCAACCAGCTAGGCTACCCCATGTTGTCAATGATATTATACCTCATGTCATTAGATGGTGACATAACCATGTGATACATACTATACCACATAATATACCACTATGAATTATTACTCGTAGTGACATTGTATGATATACCTATGTAGATATTTTAGGTAGTTATCTGAATTAGCATACAATTGTTCTTGGATTAGCTTATGTTTATATTACTAGACACTATACATAGTGGGTGGAGCCACATCCTATTATTTACCTACCTAAATAGTTAGGCTTGCCACATCTAATGACTTTTATAGTAGTGCTTGAGTATTGGGCAAAAAATAATAGAGATCTAAGAAGTAGTGGGGAATATGATTCATCCATGATGATTGAGACCTTAGACTGGTCAATAATGACAACTAAGAGCAATGAGAATTATTGCTAAAGAGGTAGTAGTTATAAATGTGGATATGGTTGAAGCTAATGTTTAGGATTTTGATGTGGCTATTTTTGAGCCTAATAAGGTTTTAAAGTTAGCACTATGAACACCATGATGAAAAATACATTGATAGGTGGTAGTAGATACATAGCAGGAGGTAACTAAGTAGGGATATCCCAAAGCCCATGCAACACATTTTTGGTTGATAAAGTGTTGGATCTAAAAGGGACCATAATGTGCTCAAGTTATTACTCCTACTTTTGTATCACCTTAGAGACATGATCCTATGGATGTAATTGGAGGTTATGCTGATGGAGATACTATTATGGGAGATATCGTTGTTGGTGAGTGTTTTTTATTGTTTTGAGGAGTAAATAGATGGGTATATATATAGTTGTATATATATTTGTTTAGATAGATGTTTGGAGATTATATATATATGTGACATATGATATACATTTGGTTTGTGTTTTCCATATACTATTGAGGAAGATTTTAGATGGGGTGTTATAGTATGAGATACACTTAATGATATTTTGTGTGGTGTACTATCGCATCATGATACTACAATTATGGCTAATCCTATTATACCATCTACCCTAGGATACGATAGTTAGTTTTTGTTGGCTAGTGAGGTATCATGATAGTTATAGTAATGAGGATATTCCACATAGATACCACTTGGAGTAAGATATGGAGATCTACATGCATGGTAGACATTAATTAAGGAGAGAGCTACTCATATGGAGATAATGAGGTAGTTATCATAGGTACATAACTATGTGGCCAATATATAGGGACATATTGATGGAATTTGATCCCATACAAAGTCAGTATAATGTGATATTTATAATGGAAATTCATAGGTACCTATGGGTAGTGTGGCTTGCCCACTAAATAGACATGATAGAGTATAACCTTAGAGTTGTTGATAGTATTGTACTTATATCATGTTTTATTGTATCAGACATTTGATCTATGTATATATGCTCTACATTTGTTGTTTTTTATTGATCATGGATGTCTATGAATATATATTTTCTATCTAGCACATGTTTTAGTTTTTGTTCTATGTTATGAGAAAATATGTGATGTATGTTGGATTATTTTCTAGTAATTTATGAATAAATGCATCTTTAAAAATAATCATAGAAGAAAATACAATCTAAAGTATGTAAAAAGGAAAATAAAAGAGTAATAAAATATATATTACAAATTAAATCATGATGGGCAATATGCAAAACATAAATAAAAGAAAGCATTTGCAAAATACACTTAGATTAGTATTTTAAAAGTATACACTACAAATAAAATTGGTATAAGACATATTAAATCAAGCTGAGAAATGTGTAAGATGTAAATATTGGAAAATCAAGAACATAAAACATACTAAATAATGATGGAAAGTATGTAAAATAAATCATAATGTAAAACACACTCAATTAAATATTTGGAAAATGTGTAAAAAATGAAGATAGATAATAAAATATAAAACATACTAAATCACAATGGGAAGTATGCACATGATATGTTAAATAAAAAATGGACACACTAAATAAAATATTTAATCATGTAACATAAACTGTAAAGATATTTAAGATGTAAATATCAATATTAATAGTTATTTTTGAAACTAATCATGGTATGGGGGCTGTTAGGAATGTATTGTGAGGAACGCCTGGTCCTATACAAGGTTGTACACTGTAACTCACAAAAGATAAAACAATGAGTTAAATTATAATATTTGTAATATTTTTAGGAAATAAGGAAATGTTTGTGAGGAAGGCCTAATCCTATCCAAAGTCTTATATTTTAACTCAAATAAGGAAAACCCTAGTGGTATGATATATTGACAAAACATATTCATCAAGGGGGAATATGATAGTTGTTGTAATGAATTAATGATTGTAAAAACATGAAATAGGTGTTTGTAATAAAATATTAGTAAAATTGAGGCATACTAAGTGAATAGGGACACACTAAGAGTTTATTTGATGCCAAATGTAGAAAATATTTGTTCAAAATAAGCACAAAACTTTATGGGTAGATAAGTATAGTATTAGGATCAAATAACAAAGGTTAATTATACAAGAAAATTAGAATGGACCTACCTTCCCAAAATATGTTACCCATTCCTCAATACCCCTTATACATCCATTGGCCTACTATGAAGATTGGGTACTTGTGTGAAAAATAAGGTATCACTATATATAATTTGAAATCTCCTATCCTAATATACATGCCTACCTCACCCCAACAAATCTCGTATCTATTGTGAGGTCAAATGTGGAGTTTGAGAGTAAATTATAAATAGGAGATGTGATTTGATATGAATCACATCTTTTAGTGAGATTTTGACTTTTGAATATTCTTTTTTTGCCTTTTGATCATTGCACTTTGTTTAAATGATTTGATTTTTATTTTTTATGGCTATTTTTATGCCTCTATAAATGGGATATAGGCTTTGGTTATAAGAGATAAAATACCTAGAGATATTGACATTTATTTAAAAACAATTAAGCTTGCCTAAAAACCATCATGTAATCTTAGGTCTTAACCTTATGTGAGGTTAGTATGAAAAAAGGAATAAATGGTAATAGATGAACATCAAAAGAGAAATATGTATGTTGTGATATAATGAGAAGTATTATTGTTAATTGATCATATGGTAAAGATGGGTTAATCAAGGGATGTGGATTTAAGAACCATGTCACAATAATAATTATCTTGCTTTTAAATGATAAAGCAAACATAAGTTAAATAATTTTAAGAAAAAATAAATCATGCAAAATAATTTAAACCATAATATTAATGCACAAGATATTAATTTTAAATCAAAGGATGTGAAAGAGAAAATAAAATAACCCATGACATATAATAAATAAGCAAAGCATAATATCCATATATACTCATAAATCAAATCCAAATCATATAATAGTGTGATAAATAATGTGAAATAACACCATGATGTGTCCAATAATATTGATAAATATCATTGCAAATATCATCCATAACATCTAACACATCCTTATGTAATTAAATTTTGACACTAATCAGAGTCTCATGAATCCTCAAGTACAACTCTCCTTTATGTAAAGATTATAATACACATGACCTCCTATGTCAAATTTGAAAAATAAAACTAATATATTCTAATAGACTATCATATATACATTACAAAATAATATTATTTTCATATTGTATAGGTGGATCATCTAGGTTATATTTTTTTGATGATGTCCTTCACCCTAGTGTGTTTTTCTTTAATTAGCTCAGATTTAATATAGAGTCATCAAATAATTATCTTCTTGATCCACCAATGTATTGAATTATTTGTCACTTGTGGCCATGAGCTCTTAGATGCATTGTGCCCCTGAAATATGCCTTCCTTGGGTAAGGATGATGTCAATGACCTTTTGAATGTCCTTGATATACTGGCCTCTATTCTCTTTTATGTTTTGGTTAAAGACATTAACCCCTTGCCTCAATTCTTCATCATCTATCAGGCCCATGGTAGTGGGTTGAGAGGGGTTTACCCACAGGGTTTATAAGATCTTCTCCATTCTATCTATCAAGTCCTTGTCCTCCTTCATGAAATTTTTGACACTATTATAACAAGTGATTAGGTTTATATTTTATTGAATCTTAGGAGGATGTTCAAATGTCCCAATTTGATGATTTTGAAGTGTTGGACCTATTTTGTAGTATGCACATTGATCAATTTAGTTGTCTAGTCTTTGGAGTCCTACAATTGAATTATTAACACCTATGAATTCTCAACTTCATGGGTCAATGAACTTAATCTAAGCTTCATGGTCTTTAATCCTTCAAATATGTCAAAAAGAGACTTATTTAGCATCTTCAATATGTCCCTAGGAATTTAAAATGTAGCATATGCTTCCAAGTCCTGCTTCTCCTTTACTAGGTTGATGATTTTTTGTTTCATTCCTTTGATCCTAGCTAATGTCATTGTTAATTGGGCCTCAACCAAACTTGATGTGTCCTCTTGATGGATGGGGTGCTTCCCTAATGTTTTCCATTACACAAGAGTTAGACCCAAAAATGGCCCCACTCTTTGGAAGGTGAACTTGTTAGTGCCTATAGTGACCTTCTTTATTGTTACCTTTTCCAATCCATCTATGTCTAGATTATACTATGCAATGGTTGTTGGTTCAAAAAAATTGGGTGCCTCTAGGATCTCAATCCTAATACCACTTGATTCTCTAGGATCCTTCAATATTTTTCCACTCTCTTTAGTTACCTTAACAATCCTCCTTTCTTCCTACTCCTTCATGAGCTCTCTAACCTAGGGTTTGATATCATCATGGGTATTAGTACTTATAGTGATGGTAAGTGCTAATTAATGTAACTGGGATCCAATCTTTTAGATCTTTATATATACGAACTAGTCAAGGATGACAAGTCCATGTATGGAGAACTCATAACTAAACAAGTTAACCTCACTGGTAGGATGGGTCCATGCCACTTTTGTCCTTTTGGAGGACATAATAACAAGGGCCATTTTTGCTTCCCTTTTCTTTTTTAAGATAAGGACTAAATCGAAATCCATTTCCTTCCCCTATTCCATCTCACCTACCTGGGGTTCTTCAGTTTGTGCCAACTCAGTTGTAGCTTCCTTAATTCCCTCATCTTCTTAATCTAACCCATAGGTCTCTACAAACTCTTTTAATAATCATTTAACTATTTCATATGGTTATAAAGAAACCATATCAATGTGATCAACTAGAGAAGCTGGTCTTAGAGGTAGAATTGATGATGGACCTTCTCCTATCCTTTCTTCTAATTTCCTCTCAATAGGTCCTTGAATTTGGAGCACTTGCTATTGTGGTAGTCTTGGAGGTGCACTTGAGGTGGAAAGCAATTGATGATATTATAATGGGTTCATCTACTTGATTTTTCTAGTTAGATTCTCCTCTCTTTATAATATATGCTCAATTTTGAAGCCATGTTTCCTACATCTAGGTAGCACTTCTTCGAATTTTATAGCATTGGTGTAGAGATGGTCATATTTTCTAACCCTGTGCACATAGGACACCTTGGTCTGCTTCTTGGACTAGAGATGGAAGACAACTTTGTTATTTTCATCCCATTATTTGAGGTCATCCTTTTGAAAATAAAAGGCATCTATATGTTTGGACATAATATCCAATTATTTCTAGCCATGGATGATGGTTTTTCCAATTAAGAATGGAAAAGGATGAAAAATGTCTTTCCTCTTCTCTCTACATATATTATCAATCATGTGGAGGAGTTGGGAAACAACTTCTTATTTAATCAATTTGATAGGGACATGGACTGGCAATCTATAGAGATGAGTCATAACTCCTTCCATCTTGATGATAGTGTTATCTAAGTAATACCATTTGTCACCCATGGGTTCTACATATTTCTTGATGAGGGGGTGCACTATGGGCTTGGATTTCCCTATGATAGTCTTAACCAAAGTAGGATATATGTAATCATAAATGAATTACATGTGACCCCTATATTTAAAGATATGCAATTTTAAATAATGATGAGATATGGTAATCTTGCTATGAGAGGACTAATTATTGATATAAGGAATATGTGTTGAGCCCATAAATGAGTCTAAAAGATAAGACATCATGGTGAATTGATGGCTGGTCTTCCTTTTTATGCCATAGAATTTTCTTCACAAGTTGATGCTAATCAAATTCACAATAGGTGGAGTTATCTTCTCTTCCACCATGAAATATATGTAGGAAACCCATTTGGGGTAAACATAGGTTGTGGTGGCTACCCATAAATCTCTATTAAATAAAGTCTTAATGATCCTACTTGCATTCCATAAATTCTATAATAGGGATATTCCCATCATGGTTCCTAGATATGTGGGTTCCTTGGTTTAACTAGGGTCTTAGAATAGTGTCTAAGTTAATCTTGGTTGTCCACTCCTTGATGGTGGGGAGGTCTATATGAGTCCTATAGAGTTTATAGTATACCTCAAAAGCTATAAGGGCAATGTATGTTATCCTTTTTGACATACCTTCCCTAACTATCCAATCACCATCAATTCTACAATTGACAAACATAGGTATAAGGATATTAATGTAATGGAGTACATCTAGTTTTGTAGCTACTCAATGAAGACCAAAAATCTTAATTACATCAAATTTATCAAATTTCCTCTTGGTTAATATGATCCTTTGTTCATTATAAGTGAGACGCTGTATTTCCTCGACAATAAAGAAGATCTCTGACCAGTTATTCATTCTATTGTTGAGTGTCCTAATGTCCAATTCTATGGCCCCAAAATGTCTTCCCTCATTATCCATAGAAAAATACAATTCTACCTCTTATTTCTATTATTGCCTAACTGCTACCATGATTCCTTAATTGCCTTAGGTGTATGAATAACTTTTCTTTTCTCAAGATGAAATTTGAGCTTGTTTAATGCAATTATGCCTCAACTTTCAAGAATTAGGCCTTTATGCTATTTTGTTAGGGTTTATTAGAGATTTAATGGTGAATGTGGTAGACTTCATAAATTTATTCATGCCTTAGATCTTATGTATAGCCTCAATTATGTAAATTATATCTTTTCAAGCATGCCAAATCTTTAGATTAGTCATTTAATGCTTACATTGCACCTACGTGGCCTTCTTAATTTTGTTTCTATGGCATCCCCACAAAACTTCTCTTGAAACAAGCCATTGGTTTTCAAATCAAATATTTTATCTTCACTCCATTAGATCAAGACCTCCGATCAAGTGTGTCCCATTAGATCCTATGAGATACACACAATTAAGTTAGTCTCGAGGCCTTAGTTAAACTTTAGGTCTAAATGCATTCCTAAGTTTTATTTATGTTGATAAACACTAATAAACTTTGGTTAAAATGATTAATGCTAATTTTTATATGTTAATATGCTAAGGGTCTTTTTAGAGAGTTAAAAAAAAAAATTGCCCCCTTTTCTTGGCTAAAAGATTGGCTGGGGTTCAATTTGACAGCCTTGATAATGTCAAAGACATCCTCAAAAAAATTAAATAATGGGAGAGACATTGTCAAATTTAATCTTTGAAAATTCCTTTGGTTGAATGAAGAAGCACCGTGTGTCATGTTCTCAAGAACTCCCAAGATTTTGGAGTTGATGCAGTATATTGGATCAAGATCAACAATGTAAAGAGGACTGTTGATCATGATCTAAGAGGTTGAAGATGATTGGATGTAAAATTTAGGGAACCCCTTTCTTTTCACATCATCAAATCAGATCTCTAGGTAAACATAGATTGTTGGGTCTATAGAAGTTCATGAATTTTAAGTCAATCCATTTGGTTACATATAGGCTTAGGTCAAATAATTAGTCTTAAGTTAATAGTGTTAATAAACACAATGATCTTAAATCTAAACTTTACTATGGTAACCCTAGGGTAGAAACATTAAGGTGGTCCCTTTTTAGACTTAGGTAAAAGTTTGGATGAAGTTCAACTTGACGGTCTCACTAATGTCAAAGATGTCCTCACAAGTATCAAATGATGGGAGCAAGGCTATCAAGTTAAATCCCAGAGGAACTTTTCATAGTAAGTGGGGTTGATTTGTACTTCTTCCTGGGTGATCTTGCACCATTATATTATATCTCTAAGGAAGTGAGAGTCATTAGATCTTAATATAAAATTAGACAAAGGGTTTTTCAAAAAAAGAAATCCAATTTCTCATTAAGGTTTTTCCCACCATTTTTTGAATTTAAATCATAGGGTTTTTGCTTAGGAACCCTACCCTTCTCCATGGAACCTACATTTCATCAGCTAAAGATAACAATTAGTAAGGTTATTCCATAAATGAAAATCATAATTAAGTATGCATGGATTCATTCCTTTTTCAAGTTGACCATCTTCAAATTCTAATAAAGAATAACCTCTTCAAAGTCAATCCAAGATACAGGTGTTTTATAATACTTACAAGGGTCCCTATTTTGTAGAAGCAAAAAAATGGGGGTATGTTGGTCCCAACAAATGGTGACTCATAAGGGAAACATAACAATATGTTAGAACCTAGAAACTCTAGTTTAGACCAATACATAAGTCCTTTATCTCCTTTGACCAAATACCATTACCTAGATCAGTTCAGGGTTGAAATAAGCCTCAAATGTGAAAAATTCAAATTCTCATGTCAAATACTAAACATGTTATGTGTGTTATTTTATTCCACTTACTATTTGTCATGATAATTTAAGGAACAACATCTAGGTTCATACCTTTTAACCATTACATCTGACTTTGAGCATATTTAGATATTAATTAAGAATGGTTTCTCTTAGTTTAAGGAAGGCTTAGGCATTACTCTATTTCCAACTAGATGTCCATAGCCTTGATAGAGATGCCTTTGGATCCACTCATTTCATTGTTTCACTACCAACCAAGTATCCATAGCCCTAGTAAAGGTTTCCTGAATCACCTTTGACTTTGTATCTTTTGATTTAGTAATAAGTCCTCTTTTGTTTTTTCTTAGGTCTTTTGATGAAGGTCAGGAGCCAAGATATATAGGTTTAAAGGATTTGGTCAAATTTTTGGCCTTAGGATAATCACCTATAGTTAAAACCTTGATCTTAGATAAGGATGTGTTTTAAGTGTAAACATGCATATGCCTTAACCTTTTCAACTCTCCTTCCACATACATGATTCTTCTCATAAAAGAGATTTAGTCTCAATCAATGTTTTGGATTCTTACGAGGTAACTAACTTCTATGTGAGTCTTGGGAAAGTATCTAGATTACAACATGATGGTATATTACAGCCTTAGGTTCTCCTATGCATGGTTCATGCCCTTATTTTGAGATGTTATAATTTTAATAAATCTAGAGAAATTCTAAGCAAGGACTATCTAAAAGACTTTATTGAAGCAAAGGAGCACAAACAAAATAAAAGGACACACCAAACATAAAGAAACAAAACAATAATAAAAAAACAAATAGAAATCAAATACATATGTACAAGTCAAATAGGAAAACAAAGCAAGGAAGGAAACTAACTAGTCTACCTACTCTAACCCTAAACAATCTTACATATTTTATTCTATGAAGACACCTCGTGGAGCAATAGAAAAGTAGTGTTTGAGATGCTTCCCATTGGTGGGTAATGTGAATTCTACTCCTTGAAGGTCTTTTAACTTGAAGGTGTTATTTCCTAAGATTTCTACAATTTGGTATGGGCCAATCCACAAGGGTGTAAACTTACCATGCTCGACTTTAGGTTCTAATGCCTTATCCTAAAGGAGGACTAGGTCTATTTGTCTGAACACCTTCACTTTAGACCTCTTGTCAAACCATCTTTTCATAGTTTTTTGATGTCTACTGAAGTCTTCAAATGCCTTTTCTCTAGCATCATCTATTTGAATGATGTTTAACAACTTGGAAATGGCTAGTTTTTGGCTCTCTTCCATGTATTCTTGCATGAATGTGAACATGGGTAACTTAAGGGTAATGGGAAAGATAGGTTCTTTACCATACACAAAAAAGAATGGTGAAGCCTTGACTGATTTATTTATCCTTATCATATCAGCCCATAATGCATACTTATGGAGTTTGTGCCATGTTCTAGGTTTATCTACAATAGAATTCTTGATGTCTTTCATAAGACTCTTATTGGTAAATTAAGAGACTCTGTTTCCTTAAGGATAATGATTGGATGAAAACTTAAAATAGATTTCATTATCATAATCCCATTTATTCATTTCTATGGATGTATATTTAGATCCATTGCTACAAACAAAAAAAATAGATTCAGTCCACCTTGTGCAGTAATCTATAGTAGTTAGGACATACTTGTGGGCTTTAGAGGAATTAGGGTTAATTACCCCCATAAAGTATAAACCCCATTATGTAAAAGGTTTGTCTACCAGCACTTGTTGTAAATGCATGGCTTCTTTTGGCTCTTTTGTGCTAAATATTTGACATGAGTGGCACTCCCTCACATGCTTGTGAGCATCCTTTAAAATGGTGGGCCAATAGTACCCAACCCTAAGAATATTGTGAGCTACAGTTCTCCCTGAAGGGTGTCCACTTCCTAACTTTTTATGAAAATTGGACATTATTTGAGAAGCCTCTTCTTTAGACACATAACTTAAGTAGATCCCTTCAAAGTTTTTCCTATACAAGACTCCATATTTGATGAGTTAATGGGATACTTTGAGATTTAAGGCTCTCTTCTATTCTATGATGAGTATTCAAGGAAAATTACCATTTATAAGTAGGTGGATTAGAGATTCATACCATTCATTGGGCTAGAAGTTCTATTCATCTAGACTAGGCCCTAACATTTCACTAGTTTGGTAATCTTAATTTCTATATCATAATCTTTTAGGATTGGCATCTACTTGCCCCTTCATTCCCTAGGCTCATTCCGACTCAACATAATCTTTATGATTGGGTCTAGTATGATGGCATGCACATTATTTCTAAGGATGTAATGTCTAAATTTTTTTACTACCTTCATCAGTGCATAGGCCTTCTTATCAATCATGGAATAGTTTACTTATACATTTTTGAAATTGTTGCTCTTGAAGGATATAGGGTGGTCATTTTCATCAATCTTTTGAGTCAAGACTATAGCCGTAGTGTGCTCAGAAGTAAATGAATATGATTAAAAGTACTTTAATAAGTCAGGACTTATCAAGACTGGGGCTGATTGAATGCCATCTTGATGTTAACAAATGTTTTCTTAGATCCTTCATCCCAAGATATTTTATCATCTTTATTAATCATATCATTCAGGGGTTTGACAATATCAACAAAACATAAGATGAACTTCCTTACAAAGTTGATCTTGTCAAAGAATGACTTTATTCCTTTTTAGTTGTTAGGTAGCTCAATCTTGGAAATGGCTTCCACTCTCTCAAGATCTATGGAGATCCCTTATTTGGTGATAACATGCCCCAATAGTTTTCCTTTAGTAACATAAAATATTCTCTTCTTGGGGTTAAGGGATATGCCATAAATCCTTCACCTTTCAAACACTTATTCTAGGTGCAAGAAATGATATTCTCTATTCTTGGAAAACACTATTAGATCATCCATATATATGATAATGCATTTGCCTACTAGACCTTGGAAATCATGGTCCATGTCTCTCTAAAAGGTTGAACCTACACTTATTAGTCCAAGGGGCATTCTTTTGTAAGAATATGTTCCATATTTAGTGGTGAAGGTTATCTTCATTCTATCTTCTTTGACTATAAGCACTTTATTATATCTATAAAATCTATCCAAGAAATACATCATGGTATATCTTGAAACAACTTGGATGACCTAGTCTAGAGAGAGAAATGGGTAATTTTCCTTTTCAAATACTTTATTTAGATTTCTAAAGTCTATGCATAATCTGATTTCTCCATTCTTATTTTTGACTAGGGCCAAGTTAGCAACCCAAGTGGAATGCCGAATAGGAAACACAATCCTTGCATCTAGTATTTTTTTTACCTCCTTAAAGATCATGGGTTCAAAGATAGGGTTGACAAGTCTTTGCTTCTACCTGAAGGGTTTGTAATTTTATTTTAGGGGTATGGTGTGAGTAATAACCCTTGGGTCAAATATTTTTAGATCTTCATAGGACCAGGAAATTACATCCTTATATTTTGTAATCATATCCCTAGCCTTTTTATTTTCCATTTTAGTAAAATCCTTTCCTATGTTCACTTGTTGGGATTGATCATGTGGGCCAAGATTTACTGCATAATATTCTTTACCACTTGCTTTGGAAACCTTAGGTGTTTCAGTAATCTTGTCATGATAAAAAAACCTTTCCAATGAGGTAATCCCTTTATGTATCTTATTATCATTTAGTTGGATGATTTTACCATTAAGCTCCACTTCATGAGAACTTTCATTAGCTTTATCAATGATGCGAGCTTCAAAGGCCCTAGAATTAGTCAAGAAATCCAAAATTTATTGATCATCATTGAAGACTTGAAAATGGTTCACGTTGTCTAGGATTGAGGGGCATGGTACTAGCTCAATACTAAAGTTGGGAAAATAATGATTGGGCATGATATTATTTGTAATAGAGGCAAGATCATTTGTAGCTTTATTTTCTTCCTTGGGAATAGACAAGATGTTGAAACCATCAAAATATTCTATGAAGTCCCAAACCCTAAACTTGTACCTCTTAAGGTAAGATAGCTTTCATTGGTACTTTTTCCTTACTTAATTGACCACAATTTTAGGAATCTCCATAAACAAGGAGTTCCTTGACCTTGTGTTTGATAGCAAGCTACAAAACTAAGATGAGAGCTTCATATTTAGCCAAGTTATTAGTGCATGGGAATTGCATTCTATATGATGCATGATATTATTTTTTTTAGGGTCTATCAATATAATACCAACTCCTAATCCTAACTTACATCTAGCACCATTAACATATAGTCTCCATAGGCTAGCCATTAGAGGAGGGTTCTTGGAACTAGGTTATTTTATAGCTTCTAAAGTGAATATTTATAGATTATAATCTAGGAAGTTCAGCATTTCATTGACATCATTATATTTTATTATCATGTGTTTCATCCTTGGATCTCTTTCCACCCTTATTTGATTTAGAACACCCTTCCAAGGTAACCATAAGTGGGAGCAATAAATAGACATGTATCTATTTAAGGCCTTAGTACATTCTCTACTAAGGAATACTCCATAAGCACTAGGGATATCCACCACTTGTGTGTCAATGTATTGTCAAACTCTTGGTTCATTAGCTAATTGTAAATGCACATTCAATAATTCCCCAATGACTTTGACTTGTGACTTATAAAATTGAATGACCAATCTATTAGACTTAATTGGGGTTAACCCAAAGTTGTTGACATATCCATATAGGCATGATGTTGGTTGAAGTTACATAATATAAAAGGAAATTATGGATATTCTTTACAAATATCCTGACTATGAGTAGGAAGGGTGGAGACTTTGCTTTAGTTATTTTCATAGTTATATTTGCACTATCACTTTTCCTAGGTTTTCTGGACAATGATTCCAAGAGTAAGTCTCTTTGTTATGTAATCTATGTTAGCTCATGTAGAGTGATATTGGATTTGATATTTTTCATATCCTCAATAATGTTGTAACCAGTCTTACTTGAAGGTTCAATAGTAGGTTTGGAAGAATTACCCTTAGGTGGTTAGGGATCATTCCTTGATGTAGTGTCTAGAGGAGTCCCATAACTTTTAGGGGGAGTTGAAGTAGTTAATGGTTACTTTTTCTCTCTATTTATTAGATGGTAGGTTTTAAATAATTTATGGAATGCTTGAATCTCTTAAATAATATTTTTGGGCTCATTATCCTCTTGGAAAGGGAATTGTAATGTCTCTACCATGTGCACATGGTGATATGGCTTAGACCTAGAACGACTTGTAGTAGTATCTTTATTTGGGACTAGTTAAAATGTGTCAATTTATTCTTAGAAAGATTTAAAGGATTTTAAAAACTTAATGCAATCAATCTCATAATGTTTAGATGTGGCGTGTACCCTACAATAGTCTAGAAAGGTAATATTAGTAAGATTAATATCCATGGTCTTCTTACTAGAAGAAGGCTCACTGGATTTGTTATTTTTGTAGAAGCTATCATTCCAAAATTTATTTTTAGGGCTATTGAAATTTTGGAAGGTGAATTTCTTCTAGAGTTTTCATTAGCATTGCCAACTTGTTTTTGTAGATGTAAGAAATATGTGTTAAGCTTCTAGACCATATTTAATATAGATTCATTCTCATTTTTAGGGATTTTAGAGCTTTGTACTTGGATATTATTAGTACCATTTAATGGAACTAAATCCTTTTGGTCATTGGTTTGAGATCTACTAGTAGCTTGATGACTCAAGAAACCTAGGTTCTAATTAGGAGTAGCATGGCTAGTAGGTAATACATTCAGAGCAAAGAACTAGTTCAAGGTTAGAGCATTTTGGTTATTTTTTGGGGAAAGGTTCAATATAATTAATATGACCTTGGGGTTTCATTTTATAATAACCACTACTTCAGAATAATCCTAGGCTAATGTGTTGATAGCTAGGAGGGCCCTTCTTAGAAACATAGAAATCATAGGGTCCACTTCATCTTTGTAAACTTCTAGAGCTAAATCCTCATTATTTTTGTATGGATCCATGGTTTAACTAAACATATTTTGAAACCTGGCATTAAAGGATATAATAGGTCCACTTCCATCCCTTTTAATGGTTGTGAATTGTTGATAAAGGATGTAAGGGCTTATGATTCTTATAAATTGATCAATAAAGATAGTGTCAAAGTTATTTCATGAGGTGATGCAATCATTAGGAAAACTAAAAAACCATTCATATGCAACATCCTTCAATGTAAATGGAAACAACCTACATGCTACATCTTCATGGATAACATTTAATAATCTTAAAAAAACCTTAAATGATTTAACATGTTCTTCTATACTTGCAACCCCAGTTGGTCTAAATATTGGTAAGTACTTTATAGGATTATGTGGTAAGTCATGAACTACAGCTAGTATATTGATGGGGTATATTCCAAGCCATGCCATATCTGGATGAATATTTAATGTAAGAACCCATTGTAAGGGTGAAGATGGTAGAGACTTGGAATGCCTATGCCTTCCTCTATCTTTCCTAGTTCTTTTGTGGGTTTCTAGCTCGAGTAAGGATTATTTAGTCTCTGAATGTGATATGGTCCTGATCCTTGGAAATTTTAGCTTAAATATTAAAGATCCTATTTTAAATGCATTATTTCAAGTTAGATTTTGTAATGAACAAAAATCAACCTACACACTAAGCCCATTTTTTAAATATTTACTCATAAAGGGACAAAGGACATTAATCTTTGACTAAGTAAGTTGAAAAATGTGTTGAATCATGCAAAGATGACCATTCTTTACAACTTGTGACTTAAGTAAACTAAATATTCATAAAGAATTATAAATTTACAACCAAAATAAGCCATCCTAATCTCAAATACTATGAATTCTTAAAACTTAAAGCCATCTTTACTATAATTTAACCATTTATTTACAGATAACTAAGATATTTCTCTTATAAAGCATAAAGATAGGTGGGAAACCACCTAAAGATCAAGGATCTTTGCACTTAGAGTGAAGAATCACACATAAGGGTTAAAAATCCTTTAAACTTAATGTAATAAATATCATAATTGAACAAATGGCCCTCCTTCTAGTGCCAGTTGAGCTCCTTCTCATGTTGATGCTCCTAACGACCTCACAGGGGCTCTTAGTGTTGATGAACACTTCTCATTTTAGGATCATGAGGATCAAGGGCATGAGTTGTAGTTTATGATAATTTGGGATGTTTGTGGTGGAATAAAATTAGAGTGTGACAGCTATCTTCAATATTTGTTTCATTTATAGGTTGGGAGCCAGCAGGGCCTAATATATTTGAAACTTTGTGTTATTTATGGTCCAAAAAATAACCTAAGTGGATATTAACAATGATCTTAAACTAAGGTGAAATTTGATAAATAAAATATAAAAAAGGAGGCTAAGGTAAATAAAGTGATTGTAGGCTTCCATATCAAATATCATGACAAGGTTCTAATTGGTTTGAGAATACATGAACCAATTTATGATGTAAACTAGTATGAACCCAAATTCCATCATAAACCAAGAAAGAATCAAAGTAAATATATAAATTATAAGTAAGAACTATATTTACTTTAAAGAATTCACTACTGTAACATGAATAGTATGAACACATCCAAATCCAAAGCAAATGAAACAAAATATACCTAAGATCTTTCAGTTAATCTAACATAGCACAAATTAATAACCTTATGATAGAAATGTAGCTCAAAATAGAAATAAACATTCAAATATAAGAAATTTACATGAAATTGAGAGATAGCATTATCTTTTAACACACTATTTAATTTTCCTTTTAAAATTCCTTAGTTGTATTAAAATGCTTTCTTGTATACAATTGCTTAGATTCCCTCCCTTTACAAAATGGTAACCCTTGCTTATTTATAGAGAACATAGGAAGTGTACCAGTTAAATTTTAAAAAAATCCATTTTTAAGATAATGAAAACTATCCTTTATACAAATATTACAATACACATGACCTCCTATGTCAAATTTGACAAATAAAACTAATATATGTTAGTAGAATAACATATATGCATTAAAAAATAATATTATTTTCATATTATATTGGTGGGTCCTCTTGGTTATCTTTTCTTGAGAATGTCCTTCACCCTAGTGTGTTGTTATTTAATCAAATCAAAATATACCACATGTTTCATCAAACAATCCTCTTCTTGATCCACTAATGTATTAAATTATTTGTCACTTTTGGCCATGAGTTATTGGATCCATTATGCCTCTAAAATCTGCATTCTTGAGGTAAGGATGATGTCAAGGAACTTATAATTATCCTTGATATATTTTCCTTAGTTCTCTTCAATGTTTTGGATGAATACATTAACCCTTTTCTTGAATTTTTCATCATCTATCAAGCCCATGGTAGTGGGTTGAGAGAGGTTTTCCAACAAGGTCTCCAAGAGCTTCTCCATTCTATCTATTAAGTCCTTATCCTCCTTCAAAAAATTATTGACACTAATATAAAAAGTTCTTAGGTACTATATTTTATCGACTATGACTCCTAATAGGATGTTCAAATGTCCTAGTTTGATAATTTTTATGCATTAGACCTATTTTATAGTATGCACGCTGATCAATTTAACTGTTTGATCTTTAGAGTCCTACCATTGAATGATTAACACCTGTGCCATCTTAGTTTGATGGGTCAATTCACTTAATATAATTTGCAAGTTCTTTAATCATTCAAATATGTCAAAAATAGAGTTATTTAGCATCTTTAATATGTCCTTAGGGATTGAAAATGTAGCTTATGCTTCCAAGTCCTACTTCTCCTTTACTAGGTTCCTGATTTTGTGTTTCATTCCCTTAATCCCAAATAAGGTCATTGATGATTGGGCCTAAAAAAAAATTATGTCCTCTTGATAGGTGGGGTTCTCCCCTAATATTTTTCATTACATAGGAGTTAGACCCACAAAATTCTCCACTCTTTGGAAGGTGAACTCCTCAGTTCATATAGTGGCCTTCTCTATTGTTACCTTCTCTAATCTAGAATTCTAGATTATATTACATAGTGGTTATTGGTTCATATAATTTGGGCACCTATGGGATCTCAATAACAATACCACTTGATGCTCCAAGATTACTCATTCTTTTTCCACTCTCTTTAGTTGCCTCAATGATAATCCTTTCTTCATGATCCTTCATGATCTCTCTAATCCAAGGTTTGATATCATCATGGGTATCAATACTTGTAGTGCTGGTAAGTGCCAATGAAGGTGACAGGGATGGAATCTTTTAGAGATTTCCATATATAAACCAATTAGGGATGATAGGTATATGTATGGGGAGCTCATAACTAAACAAGTTAAACTCACTAGTAGGATGGGTCTATGTCACTTTTGGCCTTTTAGAGGACCTAAGAACAAGGGCCATTTATACTTCAATTTTATTTTGTGAGATAGGGACTAAATACAAAGTTATTTCCTTCCCCATTTCCATCTCACCTACCTAGGGTTCTTCAACTTTTGCCAACTTAGTTGTGAGTTCCTCAATTCCCTCATCTTCATGATCTGACCCATAGGTCTCTATAAGATCTTTGAAGAATAATTAAACTATTTCAAATGGTTCTAGGTCAACCATATCAATGTGATATACTATAGAAGGTGGTTTTGGAGGTGGAATTGATGATGAATGACTTTCTCCTAGCCTTTGTTCCAATTTCCTCTCACTAGGTCCTTAAATTTGGAGAATTTATTGTTGTGGTAGTCTTGGAGGTACACTTGAGGTGGAAGTCAATAGATGATATTGAATTGGTTTCATATGCCATATTTTTCTAGTTGGCTTCTCCTCTCATTACAATCTATGCTCAAGTTTGAATCTATGTTACCTGCACCTAGCTATCACTTCCCCAAAATTTTCAACCTTGGTGTAAAGATGGTCATATGGGCTAACCCTATGATCATATGCCACCTCAGTTATCTATTTTTATTTTAGATGGAGGATAACTTTGTTATTTGGTTCCCATTCTTTGAGGTCATCCTTTTGAAAATAGAAGGCATCTCTATGTCTATAAATAGCACCCAACTATTTCCAACCATGGATCATGGTTTTTCCAAACAAGAATTGAAAATGTTGCAAATGACTTTCCTCTTCTCTCTGCATACACTCTCAATCCCTTGGAGGATTTGGGAAGTAATTTCCTATTCAACCAATTTGATAAGGACATGGACTAGGAATCTATATGGCCAAGTCATGACTCCTTCCATCCTAATGATGGTGAAATCTAGGTAATACCATATGTCAACCATGGGATTTACATATTTATTGATGAGGGTGTACACTCTAGGCATGGCGTTCCCTATGATAGTCTTAACCAAAGTAGGATATATGCAATCACAAATTAATTTCATGTGACCCCTGCATTTAAAGATATGTAATTTTGAATAATGATGGGATATGGTAATATTGTTATGAGAGGACCAATTATTGATATTAAGAATATGTGTGGAGGCCATCAATGAGTCTAAAAAATAGGACATCATGGTGAATTGTTTTTTGGTCTTCCTTTTTTTTCCATAGAATTGTCTTCCCAAGTGGATGCTAATCAGTTGCCCAATAAGAGGAGTTATCTTCTCTTCCACCATGAAATATATGTAGGAAACCCATTTGTGTTTAATATAGGTTGTGATGGATACCCATAAATCTCTATTCAATAGGTTCATTACAATATTAATGCCTTCATTGAATTTTATAATAGGGATCTTCCCATCATGGTTCCTGGATATGTGGGTTCCCTGGTTTATCTAGGGTCTTATAATAGTGTCCAAATTATGCTTGGTTGTCCACTCCTTGATGGTGGGGGGTATATATGAGTCCTATGGAGTTTATATTATCCCTCAAAATCTATAGGGGAAATTTATTTTATCCCTTACCTTTCCTAATTATCAAAGCACCATCAATTCTACATTTGACAAACATAGGTGAAAGGATATCTATGCAGTGGAGTACCTCTAGTTTTGTAGTTGCTCGATGACGACTAGACATCTAAATTGTAACCAAGTCATCAAATTTCCTCTTGGTGAATATTATACTTTATTCTTTATAAGTGAGAAGCTACATTTAATTGATAGTAAAGAAGATCTCTGACTAGTTATTCATTCCATTGTTGAGTGCCCCAATGTGTAATTATATGTCCCCAAAACATCTTCCCTCATTATTCATAAACAAATATAATTATGCCTCTTCTTTCCATTATTTCCTAGCTAATACTATGATTCCTTAATTGCCTTAGGTGTATGACTTGATTTTCTTTGCTCAAGATGAAATTTGAGCTTATTTAATGTAATTGTGTCTCGACAATCAAGAATTAGGGCTTTATGTTAATATACTAGGGTTTTTTTGAGCTTTAATGGTGAAAGTGGCAGATTTCATAAATTCATTTGTGCTTTAGATCTTATGGATAGCCTCACTTGTGAAAATTATATCTTTTTAGGCATGCTAAATATTTAGATTTGTGATTTAGTGCTTGCATGGTGATTACATGGGCTTCTTAAGCTTGTTTCTATGGTATCCCCACAAAAATTCCTTTAAAACTAGCCATTGGTTTTCAAATCAAGTCTTTTATCTTCACTATGTTGAATCAAGACCTTCTATCAAGAATGGCCCATTAGATCCTATGAGATGCACATAGTTAAGTTAGTCTTGAGGCCTTAATAAAAATTAAGGTCTAAAATGCATTCTAAAGGTTTATTTATATTGATAAACTCTAATAAGCTTAGGTTAAAACAATTCATGATATGTTTTTTATGTTAATATGTAAAGGGTATTTTTAGAGAGATTTTTAAAAAAATGCCCCTTTTCTTGGCTAAAAGATTGGCTGAGGTTCAATTTGATGGCCTTGCTAACATCAAAGACATCCTCACGAATGTCAAATGATGGGAACAAGATTTTAAAATTTAAGCTTACAAAATTCATTTGGTTAAATAACAAAGCACCATGTGTTAAATTCTCAAGAACTCCTAATATTTTGGAGTTGATGTAGTCCATTGGATCAAGATTGATGATGTAATGAGGACCATTGATCATGATCTAAGAGGTTGAAGATGATTGAATTTGAACTTCAAGGAGCCCCTTTATGTTTACACTATCAGATCAGATCTTTGGGTGAACATGGATCATTGGATCTATAGAAGTGCATGAATTTTAAGTCAGTCCATTTGGTTACATATAGGCTTAAGTCAAATAATTTATCTTAAGTTAATAGTGTTAATAAACACGATGAAGTTAAAGTTAAAGTTTACTATGTGAATCCTAAGGTTGAAACATTAAGGTGGTCCCCTTTTGGACTTAGGAAAAAGTTTGGATGACGTTCAACTTGATGGTCTTGATAATGTCAAATATGTCGTTATGACCATCAAATGATGGGAGTGAGGCTGTCAAGTTAAATCCCATAAGAACTTTTCATAGTAAGTAGGGTTGATGAGTAGTTCCTCTTGGGTGATCTCACACCATCAGATTAGATCTCTAGGGAAGTGAGAGTCATTAAATCATAATATAAAATTAGACTTAGGGTTTTCAAAAAAAAATCCAATTTCTCATTAAGTTTTTTCCCACCATTTTTTTAATTTAAATCATAGGGTTTTTGCTTAGGAACCCTACCTTTCTCTATCGAACCTAAATTTCATCATCCAAATATAACTATTAATAAGGTTAGTCAACAAATAATAATCATAATTAAGCATGCAGGGATTCATTCCCTTTCAAGTTTACAATCCTCAAATTCTAAGAAAGAATAACCTATTCAAAGCCAATCTAGGATACAACTATTTTAAAATATTTACAAGAGTCCCTATTTTGAAAAAGCAAAAAATTGGGGTTATGTTGGTCCCAAAATTACCCTAATGCCATATTTGAATTGGATTATAGGGATATTTCCTTCAAGTTTTCTAAATATATGAGGTCCTAGATGTAGCCAGGGTCTAAGGACAAAGTCCAGATCAAGGTTATCGGTCCACTCTTTGATTTTGGAAAAGTCTACATGGGGGAGAGGGGGCTTGTAATGCTTCTCAAAAGCAATAGGTGAAATGTAGGCTACCCCTTTTGAGATCCCCTCTCTAATGATCCGTTCATTGTATATTATACCATAAATAAATATGGGGGCAAGAATGTTAATAAAATATGATACATCTAGTTTTTCCATAGCACGATGAAGGCTAACCATCTAGAGTGCAACTAGGTCATAATGTCACTTGATCATGGTGGTGTTACTCTATTCCTCCTATGAAATGGGTTGTAATTATTCTATCAGTGAATAAGAGCTTAGACCAATTCTTAATGCCCTGAATGTTTAATGCTATGAGGTCCAATTTGGTATCTTGTAAGATCCATCCCTCATTGTTTGTTGTTAAATAGATCTCGATCTCTTCCTTCAATTACTACTTGTTAGCTGTCATAGTCTCTATCTTTCCTAATTATTCACACAAAATTATATATTATCTCTGTGAAAGCTCTCTTACACCTAAAAAATACAATTAAGTTCTCCTTTGATCAAATTGTAACAAATTGAGTTTGTTGGTTAATTTTAGGTAGGGTTTAGGGTTTTAGAGATTTAATGGTAGAATATATATCCAGGCTTCATATTATACATGTCTTGGATTTTATTTGGACCTTTGCATTTATAACTTTGTGTTTTTGAGCCCACAATATCTCAATCTTTTTATTTTTCTACTTTCATGGTACTTATGTGGCATTGGTTTGGACCTTTCATGGAATTTTTAATAAATGCCATTTAAACACTTACCATTGGTATTTAAAATACCTTCTTAATTTCAAATTATAGGATCAAAATAATAGATTAGCCTGAGATATTGATTATAATCTATGTCCTTGGCCATGATTAGGTCTTTCTATTGTAAACCCCATGGTCATGATACTTGGTGATTTACATGAATTCTCTGTGATCCAAATCATTTGGTTAGTCACTTGTCAAATGAGTATCGACCATGTGGCAAGCTCATGGGCCTTTGAAAATTCATTGGTGATTTCATTCAATTGGATAAAATCCAACAATGAGATGCTAACCATTGATCTATGAAAAATGCTTGAATGTTAAGTTAGTACATTATTAAAGTCAAGATTTAGACTTATGTTCCTTAGGATATGGTTTGTTTCATGCTTGTTAAGAAAAAAATAAACCTTAGGTTAAGGAAATTATGCCTAAGTTTCCTAATTTATAAAAAAGGGATGATGGTCTAAATAGTCTAGGCCACCACATATGAAAACCTTTGGTTAACTTATACTCCATGTGACAATGACCTCACTTTTTAAAATAAGACTTAGAATAAGCTCATAGTTTAAGGTTCATGATTTTTTTTTAAAAATTCCATGAGGACCCTTAAATATGTACATTTATACTATGTATTAAATTATAAGACCATTTCCATATTTTTTAGGTCGAATACTCCCATTTTTAGCATCTTTTGAGCATTTCGTTTAGATTATAGAGCTATTTTTGAGTTATTCAAATAGGATTTTGGAATGCCATTTGACCCTAAGTAAGATATTTCATCAGATTAAAATTTATAGTCTTATGGATTTCAAATACACCTTCACAAACATGAATTTATGATTTTGTGAATGTCAAGTTTAAGCTATTGATACTTTTATTTTAATGGTCTTAAAGTTGATGGTCATGTAGGCATCAACTTCATCCTTTCATATGTTTGAATGATGGTCACATCAACATCAATTTTAAGTTCATTAAAATATTTAGGTCCAAATACAAGGATTCCACTTAGCATTTTCATGGGGCTTCCTAGGGTCTTGGTGTTAATTTGCTCCATTAAATCAAATTCCATGAGAAATTGACAGCCATAGGATCCTGATCTAGGGACTTGATTTTGATTAGATGTTAGGGTTAGGTGGGCCCCTTTTTATTTTTAATCCTCAAATTTAATGCCACCAAATGTCCATCTTTCATTCCTCTTATATCCCTTTGACTTTTCAATTATGCTTCACTTCATTCAATTGGGTCCTAGTGAGTTAGTGCAAAATGTCAAATCATCAAAGATGTATGTTATTTAAGTGAAATTTTGGGTTATCCTTGCTACATTGGATCAAATGATGTGATACAATGATGGTCATAGGATCCTAAAAGATACAAGGAAGTTAATTTAGCACCACAAAGACATAAAAGACTTAGGCTTAAGGTGTTAAAACTAAGGTTACAATTGTATTAGTGAATGCACTGGGTCCTTAATATTAAAACCATAGGCTTTTGAAATGTTAAAATGACCCTACAAGATGACATTAGTTAGGACATAAGGAAATATAGAAAAAGGGGGAAAATAACAAAGGGACCAAGTTTCCTAGTTAAGTTATGTTAAAAACATGACTAAGCCTAGAATATGCATTTTATACTCAAGTCTATAAATGAATTTTATAATGATTCCAGCCAATTTGGTTCCTACCTTTGCTAAAATTTGAGTTGAGGGTTTTTTGGGTTTTAGAAAATAGAATTATTATGAATAAACACTATGGAACCTACAACTAAAATCCAAATGAATCTCATTAGCACTGTTAGTCTAGATCAAAGAAAATCAAAACCACATAAGCTTGCCTTTTAACAAAGTGGATGCCCTTCAAATTTTGTAAAAGGCCTTAACATGATAGAACTTCTATATTTTATTTTGAGGGTTTCTCAAGGTTCCCAATTTAAAATAATGGGGGTATGTTTGTCCCAACACCACCTTAATTTATAAAAGGGTTTCAATAGGTAAATAATAGAACTCTTTACCCAAAGTAGGGTCATTATAAAAAAATCTTAACTTCCATAAGATTATTACAAGTAGGTTGGTTGATATTAACATTCTCAATTCATGAGATTTAACCCATCTAGTACATAAGTATTAGGAATAACTCTAGGCTTGACTAAATAAATACAAGAAAAAATTCTTCAATAATGGTCTTTGTTAACTCTATTGTGTAGGCCATTTGAAGGAAGGCTCACCACCAAACCTTTTTACATAAGTAAGCTATTGATCTAGGTACCCCTGAGCTCAAGACTCCCATCTTTGTGCATGTTTACATCACTAACAGGTCAAGTGTGGGTATCCAAAGCAAAGGTGTCATAACACAAAGGAATGATTATACATAAAACTATAATATTATTCCCAAATCTTACCCAAGAGACTCCCAATACCAAATATAAATTAGATAAGTGTTAATATGATTATTTAAGTGATTATAATCATTTCATAAATACAACCAAAAAAGAAAGAAATCAAATTATAACACAAGATTATTTTTAAAATGGATAGCATGAAGATACATCACTTGAGTTCTTCCATCTAGTAGTCATAGGAGGGTAAAAAAATACACCACCGTGCCCCACATGTGAAGGATTAACAATATGCCACCATTACCTTCATGGTAGGTTTAAGAAATGTTACATCGTGCCTAACATTGAAGGGATTAAAAATCTTCAACCATGGAATGTATTGGTCATACAAGATCACTTCATATTATCACTATATCTATAGACATTTCCTCAAAAAATCTTCAACCTTCCAATCAAAAAAATATAAATACAAGTATAGCCATGGCCCTCAAGTGGGAAGGAAATATATGGATGTCAATGCACATCCATAAAAATATAAGAATATTTTAAAAATAAACCAAGTTGTCTTATTCATCATAGAATCAACATATCAATCTAATAGAAACATAAATTATTTTATCCAAATAATATAAGTTATAAATAAGTATTTAGAATCTAAGCCCTCTAGGCACTATCCTTTATTAGTCTAAATTCTTTATTATCCTAACCATATATTCCTATTTGATTCTCTTCCTCTTCCTTCTCTCTTCTACTCAAACTATTCTTTTTTAGAATGGAAACTAGTCCAAAATTCTCCTCCCAAAAAAATACCCTAAATGGAAATCTTGAATTATATATATAGACATCCTAAAATCAACCAACCACTTTCACTCACTAGTAAATTCCTCATTTAAGAATGTTCACTTGTACACTAATTAAGGGTAAATCTCACTTTATAGAATTATTTATTTTCTTCCCAAACTATCTCACCTTTTGCTTGGCTCAAAACACATGCAATTACTGTAGAGATATGTCAAACAACCACTAGACATTATATACAATAGTCTAATGAGGCTAAAATATCTTAAGGTGAGAATATAATAGGTTACACTAGCCAAACTTAAAGGATGGCCACGTATATAACACACTAAATATGAAAGAGAGGGTGATTAACATATAGACAATCAACTAATATAACATTTCAAAAAGTGTTTTTGGTCTAAATTAGAGTGTTTAGTGATATAAACATGTTTGGCATAGTCTCATTCCTTCATTAACCCTTCCATGTTACTATACAATCAATGCACACATCAAATTTTGCTAAATTAATAGTTAAAGCTATAGAATTTAATAAAAATAGGGGCACTCAATCAATTATTAATATTTAACATATTAATTAATATAAATATTCACATAGATAGATTCAAATAGCCTAATACATATGAATTTGAAAATTTACAAGCTTAAGAGAAATGATTCAAACACCATTTAATCAACATATGACATTCATATAATTAAATTCTATATAATAACATCATATAAAGTAAATGTAATCATTTTAATTTCATAAGTAAAGGAGACATGGTAGATAATAGGTCTTTCTCATGGTCTCAACACATGTCTCCATAAAATATTTACATGTCTTAGATGGACGTGAATAATCAACATAAATCCAAAATCAAAGTCTAAATAACAATAATCTCATAGTCACCAATGATCAAATATGACCATTATACAAAATAGGGTCCTTACACATTGTGTGATGAAATTATAAACACTAGAAAAAATTTAAAAAGTATTTGGGGTGTTGAATATTTTGAGTCACATTTTCCATACCAATTCCTTGCATAGTGTAATTCTTAAAACTAGGAAGAAAATTTAAATATTCTAGGTGATGCAAATTTTGAGTTAGGTATCCCATACCAATTTTGTTGTATGATACAATTCATAACACTATGACAATTTTATAAAATATTTGTAGTGTTACATATTTTGAGTCAAGTTTCAAGTACCAATATATTAATGTAGTTAAATTCATAACACTTGGACAAATATTAGAAATATTTTTTGTATTGTATATTTGGAGTTAAATTTCTTGTACCAATGTCATTATGTGACACAATTTGTAACACTAAGACATATTTTAGAACTATTTGTAGTGTTGAATATTATGAGTCATGTTTTTCATACCAATGTTGTTGTGTGATGCAAGTCACAACACTTGGAAAAATTTTTACAATATTTGGGGCATTGAATATTAT
Source organism: Torreya grandis (assembly GCA_037957365.1). Classification (NCBI taxonomy): domain Eukaryota; kingdom Viridiplantae; phylum Streptophyta; class Pinopsida; order Cupressales; family Taxaceae; genus Torreya; species Torreya grandis. Next base: position 3,067,634 of record JARHVA010001239.1, on the reverse strand, counting down.
GAGTCATATTTTAAATACCAATATTTTTGCATGATGTAATTTGAAACACTAATAAAAATTTAGAAAATATTTGTAGCATTGCATATTTTGAGTTGAGTTTAATGTACCAATGTTGTTTCATGGCACAATTCAAAACACTAGGTAAATTTTTAGAAATGGTTGGCATGTTGCATATATTGAGTTGGGTTTATCATACTAATTTTATTATGCAATATATTTATAACACTCAAACAAATTTTATAAATTTTTTTTTTTTGCATATTTTGATTTGGGTTTCCTGTACCAATGCCATTACAAATAAATTTTATAACTATTTGGGTGTTTCATATTTTGAGTTAGGTTTCTTGTACCAATGTCATTACATGATGTAATTCACAACACCAGGACAAAGTTTATAGATATTTAAGATGTTGCATATTTTGAGTTGTGTTTCTCATACAAATGTCATTATGTCACACTATTCCCAAAACTCAAAAAAAATAGAAATATTTTTTTTTTAACATATTTCTAGTAGGGTTTCTTGAACCAATTTGGTTGTGGGGTGCAATTTAAAACATCAAGACAAATTTTATAAATATTTGGCAAGTTTCATATTTTGAGTATGGTTACCCACACCAATGTCATTATGTATCATAATTCATAACATTAGGACAATTTTTTTAAAAAATGGGGGTGTTGCATATTTTGAGTTGGGTTTCCAATACCAATGTCATTGTGTGATGTAATTTGTAACACTAGAAAAATCTAATCAATATTTATTGTGTTGAATATTTTGAGTCAAGTTTTTTATATCAATGTCATTGTTTGACATAATTTTCAATACTATGATAAATTTTAAAAATATTTGGGGTGTTGTATATTTTGAGTCTAGTTTCCCATACCAATGTCATTACATGGTGTAATTCACAACACTATGACAAATATTGAAAATATTAGGGGTAATACATATTTTGAGTCATGTTTCCCATATAAATGTAATTGCATGGAAAAATTCAAAATGGTAAGATCAATTTAAAAAATATTTTGGTTGTTGCATTTTTTTGGTAGTGATTCCTACACAAATATCATTGTATGAGCATAATTTGAGTCAGGTTTCCCATTATAATGTTGTTATGAAACACAATTTATAACACAAGAACAAACTTAGAAATATTTAGGATGTTTTATATTTTTAGTTAAGTTTCCCGTACCAATGTCATTATGTGGTGCAATTCAAAACACTAAGAAAAATTTAAAAAATATTTGGGATGTTGCATATATTGAGTCAGGTTTGACATACCAATGATATTGTGTGGTTATTCTCACAACATTGGGACAAATTTATCAAATATTTAGGTTTTGCATATTTTTAGTCAAGTTTAACATACCAATGTCATTACACAACTCAATTCACAACACTAGAACACATTTTAAAAATATTTAGGGTGTTTCATATTTTGGGTTGGTTTATCATATCAATGTCATTGTGTGGTAAAATTTATAAATATAGGTAACATTTTGGAAATATTTTGGGTGTTACATATTTTGAGTCAGGTTTCACCTACCAACATCATTTTGTAGTGCAAATTATTACACTAGGGCATTGAAATATTTGGGATGTTGCATATTTTGAGTCAGGTTTACCATATGAATGTTGATGCATAACATAGTTCCAAACATTAGGATAAATTTTATAATTATTTAGGGTGTTACATATTTTGAGTTAGGTTTGTCATACCAATATCATTACATGGAACAAATATAAATACTGGGATAATTTTATAAATATTTTGGGTTTTGCATATTTTGATTCGAGTTTCCCATAATAATTTTATTCAATTTCATAATTTGTAACATTTGGATAAATTTTGGAAATATTTTTCATCATGTTTCCTATAATAATGTTGTTGTGAAGTGAAATACACAATGTTGGGAAAATTTTCAATTGTTTTTGGGTGTTGGTTATTTTGAGCCAAGTTTTTTGCACTAATGTTGTTGCGTGATGTAATTCATAACACTAGGAAAAATTTAAAAAATATTTGGGGTGTTATATATTTTTGGTTAGGTTTACCATACTAATATTGTTACAAGGTATAATTTTTAAAACTCAAATATATTTGTAAAATATTTGTGGTGTTGCATATTTTGAGTTAGGTTTACTATACCAATGTCATTGTGTGGTGTAATTCACAAAATCTTGACAAATTTTAGAAATGTTTGGAATGTTCCATATTTTGAGTTAGGTTTCATGTACTAATATCATTTCATGGTGGAATTCATAATGCTATGATAGATTTTATAATTATTTGTGGCGTTGTGTATTTTGATTCATGTTTCCCATACTAGTATCATTATGTGATCACAACACTAGGACAAAATTCAAAAATATTTAGGATGTTTCATATATTAAGTTAGGTTTAACATACCAATGACATTATGTGGTTAATTTTACAATATTGGGATAAATTTCTCAAATATTCTAGTTGTTACGTATTTTGAGTCAGGTTTAACATATCAATGTCGTTGCATGACATAATTCACAATAATAATAAAAAATTAGAATTATTTAGGGCATTTCATATTTTGAATTAGGTTTATCATACCAATGTCCTTGTGTGGTGGAATTTGTAACTCTAGGAAAAAATTTAGAAATATTTGGGGTGTTATATATTTTGAGTTAGGTTTCCCATACCAACATTATTGTGTATTGAAAATCATTACACTAGGAAATTTTTTTAAAGTATTTGGGATGTTGCATATTTATAGTCAAGTTTCCCATATGAATGTCGATGCATGATAGAGTTTGAAATAGTAGGATAAATTTTGTAAATATTTAGGGTGTTACATATTTTGAGTTAGGTTTATCATACCAATGTCATTACATGGAACAAATAGCAACACTGAGATCAATTTTATAAATATTTTGAGTGTTGCATATTTAGATTCAGGTTTCCTATAGTAATTTTATTAAATGGCATAATTTGTAACATTGGGATAAATTTTTGAAATATTTTGCATGTTGGATATTTTGAGTCAGGTTTCACATACCAATGTTTTTTGTGAAGTGCAATTCGTAATGATGGGAAAATTTTCAAATTTTGTTGGGGTCTTGCATATTTTAAGCTGATTTTTTTCTATGTCAATGTCATTACATGATATAATTCATAACATTGGGACAAATTTAAAAAATATTTGGGGTGTTACATATTTTTGGTTAGGTTTACCATACCAATATTATTACATGGAATAATTTGTAAAACTCAGAAAAATTTATCAAATTTTTTTGGTGCTACATATTTTGAGTTAGGTTTACTATAACAATGTCACTATGTGGTGTAATTCACAAAATTTGGATAAATTTTATAAATATTTTAGGTGTTTAATATTTTGAGTTAGGTTTCCTATACCAATGTCCTTACATGGTGAAATCCATAACACTCGGATAATTTTTATAAATATTTGTGGTGTTACATATTTTCATTCATGTTTCCCATACCAATATTAGTGTGTGACATATTACACAACACTTATAAAAATTTTAGAAATATTTGCAATTTTTATGCTTTGAGTCATATTTCATGTACCAATGTCATTGCATGAAATTACTCAAAACACTATGAAAGTTTTTAGAAATGTTTGGCATGTTGCATATTTTGAATCTGGTTTCCCATACCAATGTTGTTTCATGGATCAATTCATAAAACTAGGAAAATTTTCAATAATATTTGGGGAGTTGCATATTTTGAGTCGGGTTTCTTATAACGATGTTGTTGCATGGATCAATTTACAACATTGGGACAAATTTAAAAAATATTAGTGGTGTTTAATATTTTGAATTGAGTTTTTTATGACATTATGATTGCATGACACAATTCACAACATGGACAAATTTCATAAATATGTTGCATGTTGCATATATTGATTCAAGTTTCTTGTGGCAATGTCATTACTTGGTATAATTCACAACACTAGGACAAATTTAGTAAATGTTTACATTTTTTCATATTTTGAGTCAAATTTCCCATAATGTATATGCATTACACAATCTGAAATATTTGGACAAATTTTATAAATATTTATGGTGTTGAATGTTTTGATCAAGTTTCCCATATCAATGTTATTGCATGACATAATTCACAACATTTGGAAATATGTTATAAATATTTAGAAAGTTGCATATTTTTAATAATCTTTCCCTTAACAATGTCATGATGTGATTAATTTTGAACACTAATACAAATTTCAAAAATATTTGAGATGTTATGTGTTTTGAGTTATGTTTCATGTACCATTTTAATTACATGACACAATTCAAAATAATGTAATTTTTTTTCAAAAATATTTGGAGTGTTTTATATTTTGAGCCACATTTCTAGCATCAATATTATTACAAGATGAATTTCAGAAAAATGGGAAAATTTTGAAGAATATTTGGGGAGTTTCATATTTTGGGTTAGGTCTCTCCTAGTAATGTCATTGCATGACATTGTTCACAACATTGGGAAAATTTTCATAAATATTTGGAGTGTTGAATTTTTGAATTTAGGTTTCATGTACCAATGTCATTATTCAATCCAATTCAAAACACACAAAAAAATAGATATATTTTAAGTGTTGCATATTTTGACTTAGGTTTTAAGTACCAATGTCATTACATGACACAATTCACAACACTTTGACACATTTTAGAAATATTTTGGGTGTTGGATATTCTTAGTAATATTTCCATACCAATGTTATTACAAGATCAAATTTATAATGTTGGGAAATTTTTTGAAAATATTTGGGGTGTTAGATATTTTGAGTCAGGTTTCCCATAATAGTGTCAGTACACAACATAATTCACAACACTGGGATAATTTTTGGAATCATTTACAATGTTACATATTTTGAGTTAAGTTTCTTACACCAATGTTGATATATAGTGCAATTCACAACATTGAGACAAATTTTAGAAATATTTACATTGTTATATGCTTTTAGTAAGGTTTCTTGTACTAATGTCATTGCACATTATAATTCATAACATTGGGATAAATTTTATAAATATTTGGTGTGTTGTATATTTTTTGTTAGGTTTCATACCAAGGTTGATGCATGACATAAGTTACAAAAACATTAGGACAAGTTTCATAAATATTTTTTGTGTTGCATATTTTGAGTTGAGTTTCCCATACTATTTCATTAAATGCTACAACTCACAACACTAGGACAAATTTTATAAATATTTAGGGTATTGAATATATAGAATCAAGTTTCTCATACTAATGTCATTATGTGGAATAATTTTTGAACTAGGACAAATTTGAAAAATATTTGGGGTGTTGCATATTTTGAGTCAGGTTTCCTATATCAAAGGCATGGAGAAGTATAATTCAAAACATTGGGAAAAAATTTAGAAATATTTGGGACGTTGCATTTTTTGAGTTAGGTTTCCCATACCAAAGTTGTGTGATTTAATTCAAAACATTTGCACAAATTTTAGAAATATTTATAGTGCTGTATATTTTTGGTAAGGTTTCTTGTACCAATGTCAATGCACGATACAATTCACAACACTAGGTGAAATTTATGAAATATTTTTAGTGTTTCATATATCGAGTTAAGTTTTAAGTATCAATTTCATTACATAAAATAATTCACAACATTAGGAAAATTTTAATAATTATTTGGTTTTTTGCATATTTTGAGTCAGGTTTCATATACCAATCCCATTGCAAGGTGAAATTCATAACATTAGGACAAATTTCAAAAATATTTGGTGTGTTTCATATTTTGAGTTGGGTTTCATGTACTAATGTCCCTATGAGGTGCAATTCACAACACTGGCATAAATTTCAAAAATATTTGTCACATTACATCTTTTGGGTTGGGTTTCACATACTAATGTCATTGCATAGTACAATTCACAACACTGGGAAAAATTTCATAGATGTTTGGTGTGTTACATATTTTTAACAAGTTTCCACTACCAATGTTATTATTTAGTACAAATCATGACATTGGAACAAATTTTGAAAATATTTGGGGTGTTGCATATTTTGACTTATTTTTCTTGTACCAATGTCATTTAACAATGCAAATCATAACATTAGGACAAATTTTGGAATAATTTATAGTGTTACATATTTTGAGATAGGTTTCTCCTACCAATTTTGATGTAGAGTGTAATTCAAAACACTAGGAAATTTTTTATAAATATTTGCATTGTTGCATATTTTGAGTAAGGGTTCCCAAAAAAATGTTATTGCATATTATAATTAATAACATTGGGATAAATTTTAGAGATATTTTTTGTGTTTCATATTTTGAGTCAAGTTTCCCATACCAAGGTCATTTCAATGTATAATTCATAATGTTATGATAAATTTCATAAATATTTTGGGTGTTGCATATTTTGAGTCAATTTTCACATACCAATGTCATTACATGGAATAATTCACAACACTATGACAAATTTCAAAAATATTTTGCATATTTCATATATAGAGTCAAGTTTCTTGTACCAATGCCATTGTGTTGTATAATTCACAACACTTGGAAAATTTTCAAAAATATTTGGGGTGTTGCATATTTTGAGTGAGGATTCCCATACAAATGGCATTGCAAAATGAGATTCAAATCACTAAAAAAGTATTTAGAAATAGTTGGGGCATTTCATATTTTGAGTCAAGCTTCCCATACCAATGTTGTTACATAATATAATTAATAATCCATAACACTATGTCAAATTTAAGAGATAATTTTACTATTTTATATATTAATTCAAATTTTAAGTACCAATGCCATCATATGACATAATTCACAATGCTAGGGAAAATTTAAGAAATATTTGGTGTGTTACATATTTTGAGTTGGGTTTCATGTACCATTGTCATTTCATGGTGTATTTTTTAACACTATGACAAATTTTTAAAATATTTGAGTTTTTTCATATTTTAAGTTGGATTTCCTATACCAATGTTGTTACATAATGTAATTCATAACACTGGGACAAATTTTGAAACTATTTATAGTGTTTCATATTTTAGGTTAGGTTTCATGTATTAATGTCATTTCATGGTACAATTCATAACAGTGAGATAAATTTCATAAATATTTTGGGTGTTGCATATTTTGAGTTAGGTTTCCCATATTGATGTCATTGCATGGTATAATTTACAACACTAGGACAAATTATAGAAACATTTCAAATGCTGCATATTTTGAGTTGGATTTCCCATATTATTTTTATTATGTAGAACAATTAGAAATATTGGGATAAATTTAAATAATATTTTGGGTGTTACATATTTTTAATTAGGTTTTTTTTTTAAATGTCATTATTTGGCATAATTTACAACACTTAGAAAAAATTCATTAATATCTAGGGTGTTGCATATTATGAGTCAAGTTTCCTCTATCAATGTTTTTATGTAGTACATTTTATAACACTAAGACAAACTTCATAAATATTTGGGGTGTTACATATTTTGAGTTTCATTTACCACAATAATGTCATTATGCAGCACAATTCATAATAGTGAGACAAATTTTATAAATATTAATGGTGTTGCATACTTTGAGTCATGTTTCCTATACCAATGTCATTATGTAAGATAATTCACAACACTAGGACAAATTTTATAAAGATTTTGGGTATTGCATATTTTGACATAGGTTTCCCATATCAAAGATGTTTCATAATGAAATTCATTACATTGGGAGAAATTTTAAAAATATTTGGCATGTTACAATTTATGAGTCTTGTTTGTCATATTAATGTTATTACATGACTTAATTGACAACACTAGGTAATTTTGGGAAATATTTGGGGTGTTGCATTTTTTAATTCATGTTTCCGATACCACTGTCATTACATGATGTGATTTAAATAACTATGAAAAATTTAATAAATTTCTTGGTGTTACATATTTTGAGTTAGGTTTCAAGTACCAATGCCATTACATGACATAATTCACAACATTGGGACAAATTTTAGAAATATTTGGTGTGTTTTATATTTTGAACCAGTTTTATTATACCAATGTCATTGTATGGCATGATTTAAACCATAGGGAAAATTTTAAAAAATATTAGGGGTGTTTATTATGTTTAATTAGGCTTCCCATACTAATGTAATTACATGGCACAATTCACAACACTAGGATACATTCTATAAATATTTGTGATGTTGCATATTTCAAGTCAAGTTTCAAGTACCAATGTTGTTATGCTGATAAATTCAAAACACTAGTATAAAATTTATAAATATTTGTCTTGTTTCATATTTTGAGTCAAGTTTTCCATACCAATGTCATTACACATTAAAATTCATAACATTGGGACAAATTTTAGAAATAATTGTGGTGTTGCATATTTTATCTTAGGTTTCCCATACCAATGTCATTTCATAGTGCAATTCGTAATGCTAGGATAAATTTTAAAAATATTTTGGATGTTTTATATTTTTAGTTAGGTTTCCCATACCAATGTATTTATATGGCACAATTCATAGCAATAGGGAAAATTTTATAAATATTTTAGGTGTTGTATATGTTGAGTTGGGTTTTGTAGTGCCAATGTCATTGTGTGATTTAATTCATAACACTAGGAAATTTTTTATAAATATTCAGGTGTTGAAAAATAAGAGATTTTAGATGAGGAGAAAGACTTGGATCTTTGTAAATGGGAAGGTAAAAATTCATCCTCCATTGTTGATGCTTCATGTTATCTTCCTCAACTCTTTGCTTCCTTGGTCATCTTGATCTATTTTTTCTATGGTCATCTTTTTTGGTTAATGTTTGTGCATGGTCCCCCTTATATGGTTCTTTATGAGTGGCTTGGATATATTTGTCTATTTTCTTTTTTTCTTGGTGTCTTATTTGATTTCCACCACATGTCTTTGCATTGCTTTATGTGCCTATGAGACTTTGGGAAAAAGTGGGATTTTCTTGTATTTAATGAGGTAATTGAAAAATATATAAGGGATGATTTTAAATGTGAATATATTTTGAAGGATGGTAGTATTAATGGTTCACTCATGTTTTCATATGGTGTTGAAAATAGACCTAGTCAGAACACTATGGAGGATTTGGTAAACAATAAGGAAAGGAAGGAGGTGCTAGTAAAATTGCCTTATTTTTGGAATTATTGTGCTATGAAGATGTTTAAAAACATTATAAATGTGTGAAATTAGTCTAAAAAGTAGTGGAAGTGAGTGATGATGGGGTCAAAAATGATGCCTCATTCAAAGGCTCTAAGCCTTCTAGCCTGGGCAATACCTTGTCTCTATTTCTGAATGAATCAATGGAAAAGGATTTGTAAATTATAATAATCTCATTTGATAAATATTAGGTTTGTATTTATGTGATTGAATAGAAACTCATCTTCTATATATTTTTTGATAATTGGTTGAATTATATCTAGGGTAAAAGAATAGGGATGTATATTTCCTTCTATAGAATGTTTCAGAAGGGGGGTTTCATGATTCTTTTCAGAAACTACAATATGCAGAGGTATGATATTATAAAAACCTTCTAGAATGTTTGATAGTTAGTTTTTAAAGTTGTTCCTTAAAAGACAAAATTGGATTATGAGGAAATTTTAATCAAAGTTACCATGAGATGGGTTGATATAGAGAATGTCCCTATTCAAATAAGGAATTTTCTAACTCAATATCTTAAGCCTCTAGGATAATTTCTTAGGGTGAAATATTTGAGAAGGTCCCTTATACAAAAGCATGAAAGGTTTATGATTTCTTTGGACCCGTCAAAAGTATTTACAAATACACTTTTATTTAATATCAAGGGAGAATATTTATCTTACCTTATCAAAGGGTTTAGTGGTCTAAATGTTTGTTTCTTCTATAAAATAGATGGTAATCTTAGGAAAGATTCACCTTAGTTAAGAAAAATGGGAAGGGTGATTAAACTAGTATTAAAAAAGATTTTACCTATTGAGAAATATATATTTTAAAATAAACCTTATAATTCTAATGGCAGTGTTATGGTAAGAGAAAATCCATGCTTTGATTCAAATCCCTACATTAAATGAGCACCTTATAGAATTAGTTTGGTAGGACTTGGATCTCCTAAGGGCCTAGAAAATATTAACACATTTGTCTGATCACTTAATAATCTTTTGTTGAATATGGTCTATGTTAAAACATAACTTGGGCCTTCTTGTGAGTGTGTGGTTATGGAAAATATTACTTTGGTGAATGAGAATCCTTCTCATTTCCCACTTCTTGGCCTTGAAAAAAGAGACTATATGGTGGAATATATCCATTGAACCAAAGGTATATTTTATATGAATACATTATTATTTTAGCCAATCTATCAGCTTTAGTAGCCCATAACCCTAGCTCATTTACCTTCAATTCATATTTGAGGGGTGATGAGATAATTCCCATGTAAATGTCTCCCATACCTTGTTTTCATGTTTAAAATAAGTCTATTTTGGAAATATCCTTGCCTCTTAAAGATGTTGTTTTAAATTCTCTCTCTAGTGGGATACAAAGAAATAATGTTAAAAGATTGAAAATTGAGGCCAATTCAAAACCTTTCTTAGGATCCCATGGGGGTGAGGATTGGAGTATTCACAAAGGTTTTTTAGGAGGTGTCAAGGAAAGCAAAAATAAATCCAAATAAAATAAGGTTCATTAATTTTTTACAAGGTTGTACCAAAACAAAAGAGGTTCTACAGCCTCTAGTCTATAAATATAGCCTCCTCCCCCTACTCTCTTGATGAAGGTTTTTATTTGGAATATTAGGGGCATAAAATACCCTAACCATAAACTCATTGTAAGGTAGTTTAGGTATTCAAGAGAAGGAATTAATTTCTTATTGTTACATGAGGAAAAGGTAGTTGGTTTCAAAATTGACTCTATATTAAATTATATTTGTCCATATTTTCACAAATTTTATACTTAAAGGTGGTGCCTCCATCTTAGTCTATCCTAAATTTAAGATTCAATGGTTAACTTTGGATTATCCCCTTGCCATAAATTTGTGTGGTTCATTCTCAAATGTGAGGAATAAGTGTTTGGGATGTACAATATTTATGCTTCTAATGACTATAGAGAAAGGGGTATCTCATGGAATTGGATTTATTATAATTTAAAATACATCCCATGTATTTTGGGTGGGGATTTTAATATGGTAGAGGAAAAAAGGACAAGCAGCGGGGATATAATTTCATAGAAAGGAAATGAATTATTTTTCTGGTCTAAGCTCAAGAGGATCTTTAAACTCTCCAACACTATTAATTGAGGAGAAAAGGATAGAAATAGTATTTGGTATACATGATGTAATAATTAGGCAATTTTTAAGAGATTCTAATCTAGATTTGACATATTTTAATTTAACAAGAATGGTTTTGAGTAAATGTAGGAGGAGTGAAACTTTGTGAATGTGTTCTCATTTACTATCTCAGATCACCATCTCATTGAAATATCTATTTTGATAATAAATAAAGAGGAGGTGAATGTTCTAGAGTGGAAATGGATTTATAAGTTTAATGTTTCACATTTGAAAAATCTTGACGTATAGGAATCATATGTTTTTCATGGAACATTGGTAGGTTTGTAGCTAATTCCTCATTATTTATTAATAAGTAGAATTTTTAATGGGCCTTTTAAAGAATTTTACATGATATTTTGGTAAGTACCAAATAATTTTGAGGAGGAAGATATCTTTTAATACTCAAGAGAAGATAATTATTTATAATTAAGGCTTAAACTTATTTCAATAATGCTTTATTACTTGATGAATTGACAAGCCTAAAACATGAGACCATAAACCATCAATTTTTTATTTCTTATGGGGCTTAGGTTCATTCTAGACTGAAGTGGATAAAACTTGGTGATAATGGTTATATGTTATTTTTTAATTTCATAAGAGGAAAGGATTTAAATAATAAAATTACTATGATTTAATTTGGGGGGACTATGTTTAGTGATCTAACTAATATTTAAAAAAAAAAAAATTCCTTATATTCAAACCTTTTTTGTAAGATGGATTGAGCCCAAAAATTAATAATTGGAGAGATATATGTACTAAGTGCATTCCTAAGAAAATATATAGGGAATAGGATGTGATACTAAATAATGATATTTCTCTAGATGATATTAATATAACCATTGATTCTACGAAGGTAGACAAAGCCTTAGCCATTGATGGGTTTTCTATGGAGTTTTACACATCTAATAAAGAATGGATTGTATTTGAATTCTTATGTTTTTTTAATGAATCCATTGAACTAGGTACATTAGGGATTTAAATAAATAGGTATGTGATTAGAATCATCCCAAAATGTGGAGAACCTACCATGGTTAATAGTTGGAGACTTGTTACTTTTCTCATTGTCTTTTAAAAAATTTGGCTATGATTCTTCCAAGAAAGCTTTCCTCTATTTTCCCTTCATTGATATTTATTACTCAAACATTATTTATTAAAGATAGATATATCTGATAATAAATTTTATTATTGGAAGGTATGTATTGGCATCATGATTCTAGTCAAGACATATCCATGTTCTTACTTGACTTTGAAAAATCTTATGATAGGATTAAGTGGTGCCGTCATATAAAATGCAAAAATTGGTAACTTGAGCATGGATAATAACACCTAAACCTTAGTTTCCTCTTATCTTTCTCTCATGACCCTCATAGGTATATTTTCACTAATTCTCAGTCATCTATATCCTTCTATACTTGGTCCCAACTGAGCTAGACCCCTCTTTCCATGATAAATCCATCCCCCTAGGTCCTATCTACTCAGGGCAATAGCACCACACTAGGACTATAACACCAATGTCAATCCTATCTAATTTTAGAACTATTTTATAAGTCTATTTTTGTCCCTAATAGTTAATTTATTTTGGCTCCCCATACTTCTCCTTATCAGCCTGATATGAGAACATTTAATTCATGACCAATAGATCATTCAAAGATCATTTGCAAAGGGTTTTAAATTATCAGTAAGCAAGAAAGACTACTCAAGCAATATTCCCTGTTCTCTACATACGCCTAGCCAACACACTTACAATCTTATTTAAATCTTGAAATTATTCCCTAGCCACCTCAAGCACATCTATTTTAGCGTTTTGCATCTTCATACACATAATTTCATAAATCACATCAAGTGGGAGAACTACATATGGCTTGATCCCTCTTCTAAGTATTATTATGTAGGAAACATGCCCACACAAGTGGGAGAACTAAATTTGAATGAGATTATAAGTGTGTTGGCTATAAAATCCCATTCAAAGATCATTTGGAGAGGGTTTTAAATTATCAGTAAGTAAGCAAGACTATTCAAGCAATATTCCCTATTCTCTGCATACATCTAGCCAACACACTTACAAGCTTATTAAAATAATTGCACTAGTTCCTAGCCAACTCAAGCACATCTAGTTTAGAATTTTTCTTCTTCATACACATAATTATAAAAATCACATTAAGTGGGAGAACTACATATGGCTTGATCCCTCTTCTAAGTATTATTATGTAGGTAACGTGCCCACATAAGGGGTGTAGATCCATATCCAGTGATCATTACACACACTAACCCCCTCCCATCTTGATAAAAATTGGTCAAAACATAATGGAAGATAGGTTTTGAATAAATAATCTAATTTACAATTATATCTACAAAAGTCTAGCTACTAGAACATTGTAGATAGGGTCACACAGACCTAGTGAATAAAACACAAAAAGCTCAGGTCCTTAGGACAATATTAGTAGAGGTGTACTATAGTGATGGTGTCAATCTTATCTAGTTTTAAAACTCCTATCCAATCACAAAATTAAGTTTATATCTTAGTTTATGATAGTGTCCTAATCCTACACAGTGAATTCCAACCTTAGACTCAGTCTAACCAATCAGTTTCCAACTAAGTCTTGTTTTCTTCCCCTAATTACTATTTTTATAAAAGTTTGAATTGCAATAAAAAATTTAAAATTATTTGATTAATAATTAAATATTTATTTACTAATTTTACTACTCACACCCTTTAACTAAATTAGGAATAATACACCAATATTCCCAAAATTGTTAAATCATTTAGTGAACCTGACTTACTTCATTTATGCATAGAAACCCTAGAGTAAATTTACTACTAATTTTTCTTATTTTTTTATTTTTTACCTGCATAATAAAATCATAAATTATAATTAAATTTTAAAAATTTGTAGTAATGTTAAAATAATTTTTTTTCAAACCCTAGTTGTCCATACTAGGTCCCAATATTTTCTCAGTAATTTTCCAATATTTGTTTGCTTTTTTACTAGCATATTTAAATCAAAAAATCCATTCAAATTTACAAATTCAATAGTAATTTAAAAAAAAAATACTCTTCAAAACCCTTGTTGCATATACTAGGTCATGTTAAATCACAAATTTTCCACTAAAATTGTGATTTTTTACCTGCATATATAACTCAAAATTTCACTTTCAATTTCAAATTTTCATAGTAAATTTTCTTAATAATTATCTATCAAACCTATTTACATATAATAGTTCCCAATTCTTCTTAAAGTATGACCTTACATTCTAAAATCAGATTTCAAAAATAGATCTCACTTATTTAAAAAAAATTCTTATGTTTCTTGCAAATAATAAGGAGACCATACTTGGTCCTATTATGTAAATGAATGACAAAGTCTATCATATGTTGGTATAAATATTCATTATTTACATTTCATACTTGTTTTTCATTATATGGGATGATGTTAAGAAAGTTGCTATTAAACATGTTAAGATATCATTTTCATCACCTCCCTTGGATCCTCTATCCTATGTTGAGTCATGTTACATGGTCTATTTTACCCTTATTTAGATCACTACCCTTCACCAGAGAGTCTAATTGACACCCTTTGTCCCTCCATCACCTTGACTTATCAATTATATTTGATCTCCTCTTGAAGATACTAATAGACCTATATAGATATTAGATAATGTAGTTAGAGAAGTTACTTGATGTACCACCATGTCTCCTCCACCTAATCAGGAACCCCACCACCCTCCCATTCCTTCCCATCTTAGGCAAACCCAATAGCATAGGTAAATTTTCATAAATCATATGATATTATTGATTAGTTGAGAAATACACAAGCTAATATTTCCATGTTAGAACTACTTCAAAAAGCCAATGTACTCAAGGACATTGTCTATCAGGCACTCACTCAGACTTTTATGCCCATTAATTTAGAGCCTTCTTATTTTGCATCAATGGTTAACACAATAATAACTATATAATATTTTATTACTTTTGATCATGATGACATGTCATTTTAGATAGTATTTGATCAAAATTTACCACTACTCATACAAACTCAAGTCAAAACTAACATAATTAAGAGGGTTCTAGTTGATAGTGGTTACAAACATAATATATGTAATATTAAAAACTTCAAAACCATGGGTGTAGATATGGAGTTCATGAAAAAATTATATAAGAACACTAGAGGGTTTGATGATATACCATGATAGACATTGGGTAGAATTACTTTGGATATCATTATAGGACCCAAAACCCTCTCTACATAGCTCTAGGTTATGATAGGTCCTCTTTATTATAATATTTTACTTGAACAACCTTAGATATATGTTATGGGGGTATTTACTTCTACTCTTCATTTATGTGTTAAGTTTATCCATGAAGGATAGCTATACACATGTCCACTAGATAACTAACCACTTAGATAGGTACATATACTTATACACATGTCAACCTAAAAAGTCATTTTTGATTATTTTTCCAGATGGGACACCTCATATCATAGTTCAACCACCACTTAATTACATTTCTCTTGATTAGATACATACATATGATGTTGGAGAGACTAACACCTCTCACACTCCACTTATAGTTATGCCCTCAGCTTTAGATATTTAACCAATCATAGTAGCTTCAATAGCTCCAACTACTCCATCAGTTATGATACATACACATATTATAGTTATACATTCACCAATAATAGTTCCAGTAGTACTAGTTGATTCTATAGATATAGTTAATCCATCAATTACATACACTCTCACACTACCATTATATTTTACTACTTCAGTTGATGAGACTCCCATCTCAAAATTACCCCTTGTGGTAAATTATAAATTACCATATGTACATGATGTTGATATAGATTCTTGAGATTATTTAGATGATGATACAACACTGACACTCACATATGAATATTTGTGTGGGTTTATCTTTACACTAGTTATCCCAAGAGAGTATCAAGATGACTTTAGATCTCTCATTAGGCATCCTAAATCACTCTTAGCATCTCATACTACACTCTTAGAATATACTCCACATTCATCACCATAAATGTATCTCTTGGCACATATAGTTCACATGGTTACCTCTATGGATATAGAGACAATAATTTAAATTCAGGGTAGCAACACACAACATTAACCATATATTATGTTATATATTTTATTTGTTTATAGATTATTCACATTACTTATAGTATGTTATAGATCTATTAGCATATTATCATAATAGGATGGTCACCCATTTTGCCTTTTCATAAGATCATAGGCTATAATACAAAATCATTTACAAATTTATAGTAGAGATTGGATAAACTATAAGTTTAAGTTATTATTCATATTATAACACCACCAACACCAACTTTACCACTTCCATCGAAGCAATCTACTACCAAAGCTCAACATCCTAGAGAATAATCAACATCTTTACCACTAGAGAAAACATTATTTCACCTTCAATAGGATGACACCATGTACATAACTTCTACAGCATATGATGATACTTATGATGATGATCTTGAGGCATTTGATGATGGTATTGATCTATTCCTCTAATTCCATCCCACTTGATCTTTTTAGAAGATCATGTAGGGATGATTTTTCCTTTTAACCTACATTGGGGAATACTTAAGGGGGGACCTTATGGAAGATATGAGGGTTGGATATTAAAACCTTAGGAAATTAAAAGGCAAGGGACTGAGTGAGCTGGGCAAATTGAATAAAAGACTAAATTATGGCTTTAGCTTATCTATGTAAAGAGTTCCAATCCTGAATGAGTTTGGCAAGTCCCATCCCTAATTTTTAGACCTTGGAATTAATGTTTTCTAGTTGTAATATATTCATTTCCATCACATCTATCATAATATATTTCCCTTTCTAGGCTATCTCCATTAGGGTGCCCACTTTGAGTGAGATAGGTTTTGGTTTGGGGTTAAACAATTTGAGGGAGAGGTCATTAGGGGGAATTTGACAAGCTATCTTTGAGAGTGTGATCAAAGGACTGGTGGGATCCCTCAGTGGGATCCTCTAATGGGGAGTCACCCTAGGAGTCCTCCCTGAAGGAGGAACCCTTAGGGGGAACCTCTCGATCGTAAAGGGCTTGTCCATGCTTGACTAGTAAAATAAATTATCCATGAATAATTAATTATTTCCTATATCAACATTCACTAACATATATTTAATAACTTTTTATGGAAGCGCTATCATAATATTTTAATTTTTCATCTATTAGATACATATTTCATTTTTTTGGCATATTTATATGATGATCTAATTTATTTGTTGTCTCTTTTACAATTAGTTTTTATTTCCACTTATATAAAAATGTTTGATTTTTATTTATTATAGAAACATTCTCCATCATATATTTAATATAATTTTTAGTTAGTATTATATAAACATTGTAATTATTTATCCATCACATACATAGTTCATTGTTGTGACATATTTATATTATGATTTTTTAAATATATCATTATAAAAAATTGTTTCTAAGTACTAGATTACAATTTATTAATTTTATTTCACTTTCTCAATTAATTTTTGATATATTTTTTTCAATTAGATAAAATTTATGTTTTAACAGTTTTAAACTCATAGATAGTTATCATTATTAGATAAGAAAATATTAGTTTCTACTTGTTATCCATAAAATAATGGAATATGCCACAATACTCAAGCCATTAGATAACATTTTATATGGGATTAAGATTCTATGACCTTAAGGTATATTAGAATACCCCATAGTTGTTTTCTAAGCTTAGCCATAAGAATCCTTCAGTCATCTACCACCTATGGTGTAGTAGTACACAATTAGCCCTGAAGAAATTACTCCCAATGACTTTGGAGAATAGATAATCAACTACATGTATGGTTTACCCTCCATAGTTAGTTCTCTGAAACATTGCACTAGTGATGTCTCTAAAGGAGATAATTTGAATGCAAACTCACAACTTAGACATATCTTGTAGCAACTCAACCCATGTTCAAAAGACTTTTTCTTCAATATTTTAAAAAAATTATTATTATGGGTTTTATTTAACTTAAATAAGTAATTTTTTAATTATAGGAAATGATGGATCTAATTAGCCACACCTCATATAAAGATATTCCATTCGTATATGGTTTCATTAAATAAGAGAGAATATATGATGAGTGATTTATAGAGATATGTTTCCTAGATAACAACCACAATGACTTGAAGTTGTTTAATTTAATATGAAAGCCACACAAAGTAGTTATAATTGTATTAAGAATGAAATAAATTTTTGAGTATTTATTTAGTGCTTGAGTGAAACATATAAATTACCCAAAAAACTCATGCCAAATTATTCAAATGGAGTTAGAGGTGTAATTTTATATAAAAAGTGTAATGGTTTGTTTTGATTAAAACCAAAGGGATTCTTCATGTTCCTATGGTTGTAAAATATAACCTTATATATATGTTGGAAAAAATCACATAAAAATAGACAAAATATTTGTAATGGGATTGTAATTATATTCAATAATATTTATCAATATTGATATAATTCATATATTTCTCACCGCTTGAATATGGATAACAAATTTGGAAAAATAAAATTTCATAAAAATAAATTACTTTCATGAGGAGACAAAAACTAGAAAACCTTTAAAATGATACTTTAATATCAAATTTATATGAGTTAAAACACTCAACATAAGAAAGTACTACCTTAAAATAAGTAAAAGAATCAGTTCAAAAAGAGTGTGTCTTCAACAACTCAAGAGTATTATTTTTTTTTGTTCAAAGAGAAATCATTAAATATTGGAGTTGAATGATATCACCATTCATTTTCGAAATACCAATATTTATCTCTTGAAAGAGCCAATGTTTATTAATTAGTTATTTCAATGTTAATAAACCAATTTCCTCTTTAGAGGGATGCCATATTTATTCCTTGAATAAAAAATTGTTGAAATCATAAATGAAATTTTTTATCATGACTTGAATGATCATGATACTCATTTATACATTATCAATGGAGAACATACCATTGAAGCATATAAATCTATCCTACCAAACCCTAGTTTTGAATCAATTCATGATAGAATAAAATATATAGAATAGAGTATATAATTAGTATTGAATCTCATATTTTATCACTTGAAGACAAAATAGATTAGATAGTTAGTATTTAAAAACAAAAACACATGGGAAACAATAAATATGTTTGTACAATTATTATTGACTAGATATACAAATCAAGGTCAACCTGGATCATAGATAAAAGGCCCAAATGCTTTGGTACAAACCATGAAAAGGAAAAAATTATAAACTATTTTAAATTTATACTTTAATTGAATTTAAAACTAATAAATTTATGTTAATATATGTCTAAATAAAAATTTTAAAACCCATATTTTCATGTTGTGATTTATGACTTTGAAAAGGAGATCTTAAATATTTTTCAAAAAGATAAATTAGACAACATAAATGATAAGCTAGCATTTATCCACCTTTCATATGATATATAGGGGAAATGGGTGCTATGTTTTGATCTATACACAAATGGTTGTCTTGTGTCTCGTCTAAAGAGGGATTAGGATCTCGATTTTCATCCAAATCCACTTGATAGTACAACAATCAATTTTTTCAAAGGAAAAATGGTTATGTTTGTATATGAGCTTTCCATAGTTGAAAATAAAGTTATAAATTTTTAATTTTTAATAATAACCGCCACTAAACTTGGTTTCAAATTAGAAATGTTAAATGCATAATACAAAATAATAAAAGAATAAATAATTGTAAGGATAAAATTTCCTAACAATTTCAAATCTTTATTGATAGAAGATATAACTTTAATAGGATGCATTGGATCCAATGTTGTGGAAATGTTTGATATTCATGAAATCCATATTGTTTAGATTTTTCAAGATTTTGTAGATGAGAAAGGAAAATAAAAATTAAAAACTATTGAAATAGGAAAGTGGAGCCAAAAAAATGTCAAAGGATGCTAAGAACCTCTTGGACACACACACACACACACACACACACACACACACACACACACACACACACACACACACACACACACACACACACACACACACACACACACACACACACACACACACACACACACACACACACACACACACACACACACACACACACACACACATGTACACACAACACACAGGTAACCAACTGAGGGATAATGATTTCACATATTAAAGATTTCACATATTAAAGTTATTTTTCTTTATAGTTAAGAATAAATTTAATATGATTAAAATAATATCTTCTTCACCTTAGTCTAGATGTTATTAATGTGAATAATATAGTTGTGTAACAAAAATTACATAGATTACTATTATTTATATGCTCTTTTTCATTAGTTCTCATGCAATGATTTGTATTTGAATATTTATTTTCCTAGTGCTTAAAGTAAACTTATTTCATAGATATAGTCACATATATATGGAAAGAGATACAAATATGAATGAAATAATTTTTGATAGATGCTACAAAATCTTAAATAAGAGACATGGGTTTCAAGTATAATCAAATATTTATCACATATATGGTGTTCATAGTGAAAAAACATGGTTGATGAAGAGGTGGAAATATAAATTTATTGATCATGCATATATCCCTTAGATATTGTCTACCCAATATATAGTAGGATTATTTTGATCAAAGCACCCATTTAATTTTGAGAGATCAGTACATTTTTGGTAGCACACTATTGATAGATGAAATCAAAACTCATCACATGTTCTAATTATTTATAGAGGAAAAAATGTAATGTAAATAGTGAAATTTATAAAAATAAAATCAATAATAAGTATAACTAAAAATAATAACTAGGAGATGATGGTAAAAATTTACTATAATATACATGACAACAAATCTAGTTGAGTATAATAGTTTCCAAAACCTAAGGAATATTTCTCTTACATAATAACCCCACATATTCATATTAATAAAATTATTTCTATTTTATGATTCTTGTTATGAAATTGGTGGTGATGGACACAAAAGGTACATCAAATAACACATTGTTAATTTACACTTTTGGATCAGAATTAGGGAATATTACCACTTTAAATACCTTCCTTACTTTATTATCATATAATTAAATAATTTTTTATACATGTTTTTAAATATATTTGGGTCAAAGAACAATACCATGTCCCACTTGGAGAACTAAAAAAATTTTAAAAAAATAATTCAAAAATAAGTCCTAAACAAATTAATGAATTAAAAATAAAAATAAAAAATGTATATGTAGTACATCTTTGTATATATAAGTTAAAATACATATTTTTTGTTTAATATCAACGACAAAAAATCAATATATTTTTAGGCCAAATTGGAATTGTATGTGGCCTGTATATCCAAAAAAAATGGACACATTATTATTATTTGACCCATTCATATAGATTGTAATTGGAAGATTAAATATAATATTGTTTAATTCTCATATTCTCAATTATATTCAATTCACTACTATGTTATAGAATAATTGTATTAAATTATTTAATTATTATTTTTATTCTTTTTATTGATATAAAATCTGAATTTTTTGGCTATAGATAGATTATGTTGATAAAGGTTAACTTTAGCTAAACGAATATCATATAAAGGTTAGTATTTGGTTAGTATTTAGCATATACTAAAAAATAAGTAGTGCATATATTCACAATAAATCACACAGTACACAAAATAATTACTACTCTAACTTGTATTTCTCATTATATATATATATATATATATATATATATATATATATACAACCACCGAATATAATGTATATATATTTATTTATCCTATACCGCCTTAAGTAATTACATAAGTTACTCTACTCTGTAACCTCTTATTATTGTTTTGTATAATTTTATCTCTTATATTTTATGTATATTTTATTAAAATTTTGTGGTATAAATACCAACCCAATACAACATAGTTTAATGGTCGTATGTTTTTCATACATATCCTTTTTATAATCAAATCATCCTTTGTCTCTGTAAGGAATTATTTCTTATCATAATAGATACTTAGTGAAATCCTATATCATATTATCTTAGAAAGTGTCATGCTATTATGGTAAAAAAATATCTCTACAATGTATTTAGTTTGGTCCTTTGGTTGAAATGTAATCCTACCAACATTTTCCCAACTTTTAGACCTTTGTCTCATCCTCAAGAAAATTTCATTTGCTAACAAGTACAAAAAATTCCTTAATTCACCTAAGTGTAATATTTTTTTTGGAATTACTTCAATAATTATTTTATATTATTAAGTGGAATCCTCTTCCTTGGGTAGATTTCATATTTACTCATCATGGTCTTAAAATATTTATACCAATAAAGAATGACCTTCTTTGCTTCCAAAATCATGTTTTATATATCCATGTTTTCTTTTGCAGCCATTACTATGTCATTCATGACTATATATTTCTATAATAAGCCTAGGTATTTTGTATGATTCTTGATGTGAAACTACATTTTCTCCATTTATTTTCTCAATTACACCGCATAGTCCTCCATTTCTTCATAGATATATATCTTCTTTGTCTATTTTTAATTATACTACTCATGTAAGGATACCATCTTAGCCCATTATATTGTATAAGATATGTGTTGAGTTCTAAAGATATTTAAGGTTGCACTCATCTATTTTTCCATTTCCTCCAACTCTTGTATTCTTATCATTGGTCCATGAAGGCCAACTGAGTTAATAAGCAAAGTAGGTGGCTGTATCTTCTAGTTTTTCCTTCATCATCCCTACCTATTTTTTGAACTCTGTTTTATTGACCTATTTTTCTCTTATAATTGGCCCTAGCAATTCCTATTTATAATATTCTCTATCCTCAAATATTTTGATGATTTTTTCAAATATGGCCCTTGCATGAGTAATGAAATTCTTCACTATGTCCACTAATTATTTTCTATCACAAGAGTTTTAATTGGATAAAATTGTGGTCATGTAATGGTTAAGATAAATAAACTATTATTAATGACTTATTCCAAGTTGACACACCTTATCATCAAATATCCTCTAGTGCTTTGGACAAGAGTTTATCCAACCATATCTTTATTAATTAAGTGATATTTTGTAAAGCTATTGTAATTTTCCCTCATTTAGTAGACTAAAAAAGCTTGAAATAATTATAATGGTAGAAGTATGTTATTTATGATTCACTAGTATTACCTTGATTGGTGTGATTATATACATAGGAGTTTTTCAAATTCTCTATCCTACCCCCATTATAATTAGAGTTTTAGTTGTAAAAACTTGGGTGGTGTCTTCTATAATTGTAATGATCTATTTTTACTTCCCTTTTTCATATGGAGAAATTTTACTTTATGTCTCCGTATTATTTTCCATTTATTGAATTTTCTTATCCTCCTCATCTTTCCATGATGTTTATGCTAGGTTCTTATTCTTTTCATATTCCATTTTGTTTGTTTATCTTCTTGTATTTGTATTTCCTCCTCTACATGTATATTTTTCTATTCCTCTTATTTCCTTTGTTTCTTTTTCTCCTTATTTTTATTCTCCTCCCATTTTAAAACATTTTTCTAGGTTTCCTCTTTTACTTCTCTCTCTTATTGAGCCTTTATTTTATTTTATTCCTTATTTTTACTTTTCTCAATGTTTTTTAATTCTATTTTTATTTTGGTTTCTTCTTATTTTTATATTATTTCCCTCTTTGCTTCTTCTTTCATATAATTATCTATCTTACTGGGTGGTTAACTCTACAAATCTCCTAAATTTTCTTAGTTTCCTCCATAATTTATTGTTCCAATTTCTCGCATTGTTGAGTAATCTCTTATTTTAGATTTTTGGGTTTTTATAACTATTTATTTTTATTTTTTAGAGCTTCAAATACAAAATATATCTTTTGTTTTATTTTTAACTCCATCTATTTCAATTTGTTTAGCATTTCTTAATCCACATGAGACATCTATTATTTCATGATAGATTTTCTTAGAGACTCCTCCTTACATTTTTCAATGGTTGTCTTGGCCTATTTTATTATTTACTTAATATGTATTAGTGCATATTTTATATACTTTAGAAGGAATAATATTGAATAATAGAGCACATAGGGTTTCAATTCAATGTAGTTCAAGGTTGCTCAAATCACCCTATTTTTTCCTATGAAATCTATAATTTTATGTAGACTACCCACCTTATTTATCTCACCCTTGATATGAAACATGAATAATAAAATATTTATATTAGGTACCTCTATGGTTACCTTTATTTCTTCCTATATCTTTATCTCTTATTCATCCACTCATTCATATGAATCAATTTTTGAATGTCACTAAGGTTTTGCCCTAGTCCTTTGGTTTAACTACTTTATGTTTACTCTTACCCTTAAATTATAGTCGTGGAGATGAAATATACCATATTTTCCATTTATTAATTTGTAAAAAGGTTTGGAAATATACTAGAGATGTTGTAGGTGACCCCTCTTATTCCTTTGTAGTCTAATTTTTGTTTTGTTTTTGGTGGCAACCCTTCTCTAGGTGATAGTTTCATTTTATGAAAGGAGTAATGGGGAGTACCTTTTTAAAACATTTATTCTTCTCCCAAGACATTCATAGTGGTATAATCATTGATGATAAATGTATTTATGTCTTCCTCCTCCTCTTCTTCTTCATTGAGTGTTTTTAATTTTATCACTTGTATTCATATATTGGAGGACTTGTGGGTATAGGGTTGAGGTTGAGATTATTCTATCTAATCTTATAGTAGTAGTGTGTCATCTTTGGGGGATTCTATTTTTCTACTCTTTTTGGGAGACCATACATATCTCACCAAAAAATTGTTATACCTTAGGATCTGATGGTAGACTCCTAGATCTAATAATTATAATTCATTAACTTGTTCATCACCAACTTCATAAGGTATAGGTGGAAAGGGTACCACACTTGTAACATATATCTCAATAAAAATATTTTACACATTTTTAATAAAATGAACTTTTGTATAGTTCATTTGGATAATTCCATTCAAACTCTAGAATCTTCCCTCTACCATTATCCTAATAATTTTTTCCCATTTCAAAAAATATCTACCTATTATATTATAAGGATAGCCTTCATTATAGTTACTATTTTTTACCTTATGGGAGAATATATACTCTATTATACATGCAACTCATGTCCTTAGATAATGTGTGGAAAGTTCATAGAAAGTATTAATAAAAGTGAACCATAACAGAAGTTATGGACAATTTTACCTTTCTTTATTTTTCATATATTCTCAAAGTATTTTTCATGCAAGACATTAGAAAAATCATAATGAATTATGGTAGAGACCATGTCATATTATATATATGATCCTTATTTTTGTTGATTCATACTTATTTTTATATTAAACCTTCCAAGTGATAGCCTTTGTTGCAGATCTAACCTTTAAATCTTCATGTTATGAATTTATAGGTTTTAGTTATTAAATTTTGTCCTAGTAGTCATGGTTAAGGAGATGGTACTCACATTTTCCTTGTAATCATAGTTGTGGGTGGAATTTCATTCATGTCGAAGGCTTGTAAATATGTGAATAAAATATGGTGTGATGTATTATTATTGATCTAGATATAAAATATCTCCATCTACTCTACTCAATAACACCTTGGCCATGTTTGTTTTTAGGCTAAAGTATGGGAACTGACTCCATGCATCTAATTTAAAATTTAGAATGAATATATACTTATTTTTGTACTCTAAATAATGGGTTTTCAAGTTTACTTACATAATCTAAATTATTTCTACCTCCAAATTCATTTGCTAAGTTTCTACCAAATGTGTTTTGATGTATTGATAGGTATCTTCTACATGTGTGACAAGAGAGGGGAATTTTGAAAACACACCTAATATATATATATATATATATATATATATATATATATATATATATATATATATATATATATATATATATATATATATATATATATATATATATATATATATATATATATATATATATATATATATATAGGTTGACATCAAGACCCTTAGATCAATCAAATTCATAGGTTTAAGTGAAAAAACAAGATAAGTGCACAATAAAAAATAATTGTAAGTTAAATGAAATCACATGAGAATAATGCAAAAAACAAGATGAGAGAAAATACCAATCCTTTATTAATAATATCTCATAAAGAGAGAGATTAAAAATAAGGAATTGCATGAGTAATTACGCCATGAAAATTGGTCCAAGATCTAATAATAAGAGATTAACTACCATACCTAGAATAGTTAGTCAAAGGAGTTACTCCTTTCATACTACCAAATGTAACTCCCAAGTACACCTAAGTAAACTAACCCATAAGAGTATGAGAATTTCAAAGTGAGGAATAAACTCATAATAAAAAAATATGATAAAAATATATATTACACTATCCCCACTCCCTAATAAACATAATTTAGGTGGGTATAAGAAATGGATTTAAAAAATTAGGCCTGATGAGGTACCCATGTGTTTTAACCTTTTAGATTTTAGCTATATAAATCCTATGTTTGATTAAAGGGATAAGTAATCTAAATTAGTGAAATAATATACAATAAATAAACATTAATTTTTTATATATTTTTACTATATTTGGATTTCTAAAAATATTAATAAATATGTGTAAATAGAGACTTGTCTAGAAAACACCTGATATAAAAGATCTGAGTACTAAAGATTGGGATACGAGCAAGCATGAATGTCATCAACTAGATCCTTATGTCAGATCCTCTCCTAGATAGTATCAACACACTTTTACATTACCACCATGTGGCTCTAGTGTCCTAAAAATAACACTAGTGTCTTTTGTGTAGGATTGCTTTGAAATTCTAGGCGCACTTGTGACTATGTTTTTAGGTTTTGTTCTTATGCACATGAAGTTTGAAACTCTATATTATGCCTATAATAGATTATTTATGATGTAAAACCTAATATTCCTTGAAATTAAGTTATGAGATAAAAATTGTGTTCATTATTAGGATATGATGGACATCCTAAACACCCCACTATGAATAGAGTTTCTTACATACCAATACTCTGAGGAGGGATCAAGACCGATGTAGTTATCCCCACCTAAGTGTTAGTGAAAGTGCAATTGATTCTATAATGATAATGGTATTGAATTCCTTGAGTGTTATTGAGATTTTAAATCTATAAAATATGAGCTTAGGGATGTTTTAGATGTTAGCATGTAGAGGTAGGATAGAATATGGATTAATAACATTGATTTTACTCGACTTATTTTGTGTTTAAATATGTACTTTGCATATGATTTCCATTTAGTGGATAAAGGTCTAAAATTCGTGTATTTATAGTGTGTTATAGTTTTTTTGATAATAAAATATGCTTAAGATGACCTTAAAAGGGTTTTAATTTTTAAAATATATCCATTCAAGAGAGATAGGGTAATGGACATTAGTGTTATTTTGGGGACACTAGTTCCATGTGTCTTATTGTCCTTAATGTGGTGATAATATATAGATGGTACATTAATAATAATGAAGGTATATTATTAGGAAATGAGGGTCAAATACTATGTTGAAGCTGAGTAAGGACATATGCATTCTATATAAAGGCTCGAAAAGTGTGATAACATGCTTTAAGATAGGTCTAGGGATAATCTAGGAAAAGGTTATCTGAAGTAGCACTCTTAGCCCTAAAATACCACTTTTAGGTGATTACATTTACCCCCACCCCCACCCCATTTATTCTATAGATGTAGTAAAGTGAAAGGAATAGTATAAAGGAAAAAGAAGTAAACCTATACTTACCTAGGAAGTAAATCCCATGAAGCTGAGTTTGAGTATGTGAAGTTGGGTATGTATATGTGAAGCATGATATAAATCATGACCTTGTTAGGTATGTGAACCAATTAATGAAATTTATGATAACTTTTGTGTGTGTGTATAGTGATCAAATCATTAAATAACCTATACTAAAATTATAGCTTGTTTAATCTTCATGTGTGGGTGGCTCAAGAATTTAATCTAGTTTTGACACCATTATTGTCTACCCCTACTTGGTAGATCATGACCTATGAATATCTTGTATTAGACTAAAAGTGTGTCTAACCCTCTCACTTGGGTGGATCAATAACTCAAGTAGGATATGACTCCATCATTTCCCACCCATGTGTAGTAGATGCATCTAAAATTTAACTAAACAAAGTGATGGAAATATTTAATTAAGTATATAACTATGTACATCAGCTCCCTAGCCACTCAGGTACATTAGGTAGCTCTAGGCCACTCAAGAATGGAAACCACTATAGATGGAATAAGGTATGAAACTAGTGATACCCTAGAATATGATGTCACTTATATAAAACATATACAATGACATGGAGTTTTCCATTCCATCTAATCAACCTATGTGTAACTAAGCATATGGGAACGATGTTCCATGCACATACCCCTAATATGATATCTGATTATACTAATTATGGATTAGTTATAATAAATATATCTAAGTATTTGAACAAAATATGGGAATTATCATGATGTGCATAATTACACCAATATAAGAAACTAAAAAAAATATGAGACGAACTAATGTGAATCTAAGCAAAATCTGAGCATAACTATCAAATTTGTAGTTATATCTATGCAATCCTATATTGTACCTAGTGTACTATTCTTTCTAATTTAAACTATATTAAACTGGGGCTACTAGATAGTAGCACCATGTTATACTAATGTCCCCATTTGGGTGCTAATGTTTGTCTAGTGTGAAATCTAAGTCACTATATTTATTTTTGATTCCTTATTTTTTCTTGTGTTTTACCTAAGTTTTGTCTAAAACTAAGCTTGTGTGTTGAAAAATGTTTTGTGAATGCAATGTAGGATCTTGATCATTGTGACAAACCCCTATGAATTCCCTTTATTTTGAAGGTAGTTGTTGAACATGTGTAATAACTATCCTTAAAATAAATAGCTCTACAAAATGTGTGTTAACTGGAGCATATATAGTAAATACTTGATAATCCAATATAATATGCAAATGTAACATCAAAATGTAAGAGAATATGAGCATAGGTATGTAATGTAAGATGTATGTCATGTCTATCATTGCATAAAGTTGTGAATATATATTAATAAAATAACATATGAGTAGTTACCTAGGGGGATGAGGCATGATCTCCATCATGACACCTAAATAGGAAGGTGTTTTAACATTTTAAGGTTTTACTAGTGTAAATCCTATGTAGTTAAATGGTTGATAATGTTGATAATATGGGATAAAACTAGAAATTATTGATTTAGTTAAAATTCTGAAAATAATAAGTGAAAGGAGAAAAGGAACTTATTTAGATATAAACATATTTTTATACAGATTAAGGCACTAGAAATGATTGTTTATTGAAATCTAGATTAGGATATTAGCACCCCTATCAAAATAGTAGTACCATGTTGTGTTAGTGTCTGATTTTGGCACTAATTTACTTATTATAGAGACTATATAAAACTTTTAGAGAAGTTATGGGAGGTTTTGGAGGTCTTGTAGGTGGTTCTGTGTCGTTCAATGGTTTTCATGTGTCACTATTTTGTCTAAATCTCTTCTAAAACACTAATGAATACCTACACACATGAAATAATAAATGGATAGAATGGAAAAGGGAAAGAAAAAATGGGTTGTGTTATGTTATGATCATTCAAAGTAGAACCCCTATTATCCTATCCATTTCTTACATTAACCCCAATGGTAGGGGTCTCAAATTTCATATAGTTTTCCCCTAGGGAATGTGCACCATCAAATTACATCGTATGCTAGAATGTTTTTTTATTACGCCCTTATTTGATCAAAGAATGCAATGTCTGGGTGTGATGACTAAGTAGTATGTGGAGTATTAAGATGTAATATTATTTGATGTTATATAGATATGTGCCAAAATAGTAAGTGCTAGATGTAAAATTCCTTGTGAGGATTTTTATATAGAAATAATGCTTTTTAGAATATAAGACCTTATCCATTAGCCAAAAAGTCTTAAAATATGGATAAAAAACATAATAGAAGGCTCACAGAGGGGTCAAGAATCAAACATAGGAGAAATGGCCTATCACACACTAGATCCATAAGTGGACACTAGCCCCATGTGTTTCTATTGTCCTAAAAGTGGTGTTAGTGTCCCAGGGCTTAAAATGTAGCTAAAATTGGGAAAGATATGCTAGGGGGCCCTATGATTAGGAAAAGGTGACTTGTGACTATTGGGAGTATCATGAATAAGGAAAAAAAGACATAAGAAAGATCAAAAGAATCAAAATGACTATGCAAACAAGGACTATAATCATCTAATACCTTTATGTAAAAGAACAACAAAATATATAATACTTATGGTTATTTCACCAAATTAAGGTGTTTACATTTATGCCTATTTTATTCTAGTAATGCAATGAAATGAAAGTACTAGAGTGAAAGAAAAAGAGGAACACATACCTATACTTTCTTATGTGATTGTAAGCTAGATTTGTCCCACCTCTTAGCTAAAGAAGTGGATAAGAACTAGACTGCAATATATGAAGGGGAGACACATGGTGTGTATGCCACCTATATTATATCTAAGTATGTAAATTGAATGTGTGGAGAAACATGGCTCCCTTGCCCCCATTCTAATATCTAGACTAAATCTGAGTATGTGAACTAGGTCTAGTGGAATGTTATGGATCAACCATTGCAGATGGTCTTATGACCTAGACTAATGAAAACCTAGTGATGATATTGAGTGTAACTTGATAATCTAAAAATGGGGACCAAGGATGTGCCCTTTACATTATTTTCCATAATCATGATATCTAAATAATGTAGTTGTATATGAATATCTGAGTAAATTAGTATACCTAAGTCAAAATTGTATATCTACATATCTATATCTATGTGTATTATACATCTAAATACGTGTGTGAACATGTGTGTATTTATATTTGAGAACCTATGAATCTGCATATATATGTAGAACTATGTGTTTGTGTATCTAATAACCTATGAATCTGAATATCTATGTAAACCTATGTACATGTGTAGACATATGTGTCTACATATCTAAAAAGCTATAAATCTAAATACTTGTGTAAACCTATGTACCTGTGTAGACATATGTTTTTATATATCTAAGAACTTTTGAGTCGTAATAATTGTGCAAACATAAGTACCTATGTAGACCTGTGTGTTTGTAGATATGAAAACCTATAGATCTTAATACATATGTAAACCTATGTACCTATGTATACCTATGTGTCTATGTCTACTTGAAACTGTATATCTCTAAAACAATCTATGCATATTTTCCCCTTTTGGTGAGAGAGTTAGGACATTGGTGAGGCTGTGTAACCAAAAGTGATAATGATCAGTTATACTAGTGTGAATTAGCAAGTTTAATGTTGTTTTAAGTTCAAATCATTTTTATATTATGATAGAGTTAATAATTAAATCCGTAATTGGATCACTTTTTTGTAAATTATGATTATAACTATAATTATTTTATTTTTATCATTTTGTAGATTTGATAATGACTATAATATTAGTTTAACCAATATGGGATGTTACATATTGATGTCAAATCCCATGTGTAAAAAATGGTTCATAAATCAAATCTACGATTCTTGAGATATGATGATAGTAAAGGATTTGTATTAGTTAATGAAATTAGTGTGAAAGATAAACCATAATAAGGTGGCATTAGGTAATTCTAACTTAAATAGGTCATTTGATTAATTTGTAAATTCATTTAGAGAGTTTGAGTTGAAATTAATTATGTGTCTGAGTGATAGAAATATGCTGAGGAGATGAGGAGGTTGAGGCACAAACTTAGGACAAGGAGGAGGTTCACTTGGTAAGGGACCCAAACTATTTCCTATTTTTATTAGTTATGCTTCATTATTTAATATTTTTATTGAAAATGATCCATTTTATGGCCTATTTTTTATAACATGGCACTGGTATCCAATTTTGGGTGCTACTGTCTAGTACTTGGTGCTAGTGTCTAAGGGGTGATTCTAGTATCTTATATGTAGCATTAGTGTCTAGCAGTCCTAATATGTGATACTCATTATATTTAAATGGTTCTTGATGTGTGTTGTTGTCTGTTGGTTTTAATTTTATTTTTATGATATCTTATTTGGTTTTACTCTTGCAATTGGATGCCCACATGAGGGAGTTTTTCACTGGATGGATGGTGGAGATCTTATGAGATCTACCCCTAGTAGGTGCTAATATGGATGTGATTAAGAGAGTAGTTTTTAGATATTTTGCATTCTTGGAGCCTGTACCCTAGGATAAACATATGATGATTTCACTATGTGAGAAATGGGATGCATATACATGCACATTCTAGTTACCCACTATGGAGATGACTATTACACTAGAGGACATGTACTAGATTTTATGATTGCCAATATCTACGTAGTGAGCTATACTATAAGATGATATAAGTCTTTAGGCCATACAATAGGATTCTATATATTTCTATGTGATAAAAGCTATAACCCATCATGCAGGGATTCTCAGTGACATAGTTGGATTTGATTATGATTGTCAAGGTTCAACAATTGCAAAGTTCCTAGCCTTTTTTCTATCCTCATTTATGTTTGTATATGGGAGTGAGGTTTCAATTTATTTAGGATACATGAGATAGTGTAAGATATTTAGGAACATGACACTATGTATTCTTTAGGTTTTATGATGCTAGCTCAAATGTATAGGGATCTATATCATTTTACATAGGAAATTTGTGATGGAGGTATTAGATCATTAATGTTGTTACATTTTTAAGCATATGAAAATATAGATATGAGAAGGCCAATGGCATGTGAATGAGATGGATTGGCTCATCCATAATTTTTTTTAAAGATATGGATAGGTGTAGGTCATGTGCCTAGGAAGAACACCATGTAATGTTGGTAGTAATTAGATAGTTTGATCATAAGGGATATTATCTAGAGACCCTACAGGGACTATGAGGGGTGGCTTGAGGATAGTACTCAGCTTAGATAGATTCAAGTGAGTTTTTGGATACATGACAATTAGGTAAATGTATATGAGTGATTTCAATATGAAAGGGCCATGTGATAGTTTGATGTGGTGAAATATGTGGCCCCCTACTCCTATGATATGGTTAATGTGTTCTCATGATATTATGAGGCTAGATAGTATGCCAAGGTTGTCTATTGCTGAGTTATATCTTATTCCATTGATAGAGTAGGACCCTAATATTGTTATACCAAATATAGATGATGTAGGAGTGATCGAGGTGTACACATCTTAGTGGAGTGACCATAGATTGGAACCTCTATTTTTGAGAGGTGAGATGATTATAGAGGATGTATTTTATGTATAACCCTTAAGGGTTGATGATGTTAAGTTATTATAATATGTTTGTACACTTTCTGTAAAGTTTTTTTTATGTCTTTATGTAATGAGGAATATTATAAATTATGTAGACATATGTAGGTTTAGGGGATGATGAGTACTATGATATCATTTAGTAAACACTTCATGAGTTGAAATGACATATTCTTGATGATTCTATGGAGGATGGATTGGTGGAAAGGGATACCAATGTGGCTAGGGTGCACACACATTTGTTTAACCAAGCTATGATAACTACTATGGTATATAGGTGAACAACATCAGATAGAGATGAGTCACATGTTGATTTTCATAAGTGTACCATGCCCACACTCAATGATATAAGCTAGGCTAGTATTCAAATAATATATGACTATAAACAAATCTAGTGAGATCATGCAGAGTGTATGGCTAAGCTGGGTATGTATTATGAGAGAGAGATAGTAAATAGAGTCATCAATCTAGGTTATGTAGAGATAGTGTGGCCTCTAGTTTTAGATTTGATAAATCTAAGAGTGAGAGTGAGGGAGCTTGTCCTAGTATTCATTTCCACATCATTGAGTCATGGACTATATTTATATTGAAACTATATTCTGAGTTACATATATGGATGTTTGTTGTTTAAGTTTGAATTATGTGTATTGTTAATTATATATTACTAGATTGTTTGTGTTTAACTAGTTTTATTGTTTGATTATTTTAAATGATTATATTTGTATATGACTAGAAATGTTTAGACATATGTGTAGTGGATTAGGATTTTTTATTTATTGGTATAGGGTTTTTATTAGTATTCTATAAGATTTATGTGTGTATTTCATGTGATGGAGATATGACTTATCTGAAACAAGATCGCATGGATAACTAATGACCATACTATTCATGTTGTGTTAGTGTATAAGGAGACTCTAAAACTAGAAATGCATGTGATGTATTTCTAGTGTGTAGATGTGTAGACTTTGGTAGAAAACTCTTGATTGGTTGACTTTCTAAAACTTCACTCTAAGTTATATGGTTTATAGAAAATATATTGACCAGTGTATGAATTGGAGCTATATTTTGATCTCTATAATGATGCCCATATATCTTTATTGGTATTTAAATTGATATTGTAAGCTTGGTTTTGTTGTTTTTCCTATATATCTTTATTGGTGTACTCACTAGATCTATATTTTGATGTCTATAATTATTTCCATATATCTTTATTGGTGTTTAAACTAAAATTATGTCCTTAGTTTTGTAGTTGTTCCCATATATCTTTATTAGTATAGACACTGTAACTACATTTTCATCTCTACAAATTGGTTGCCATCATTATTGAAACTATGATATATGATACTACTCATAAATAAGTATCTTGTAAGTCCTAAGGCTCATATGATGAGTAACCAATATTTCCTTAAAATGAATGTCCTAGGATGACTCGATCATAAAGGAGTGTGATCTAGGAGAGTATGGCGAATAAGATATCAGTTCCCCCTATGTAAATTCTATGATGCCTCAAGTAGCATATTAGTTAATGCAAGATTAAAGTGCATAATAATGATCATCTGAATTTCCATTTATCTTGTGAAAATGACAACATGGATTATGTGGTACCTCATGCAAATGGTGTGGTAGATGATGATGAGTAGAAATAAGTTTGATCATCCCCATATCTTTTAGTGTAATCAAAATGTCATGAGGCCCAACCATGTTGGAAAATTTTATAACCCATCTATGTATATCATGTGTTATGCTCATTATAGAAGGTTTTGTGTAGAGTGTCTCTTTACCCTTATTAATTATCTTTATTGGTGGTCTCTATTCTACTAAGTTATTAATTTGAATTGGATTAGGATCTTATACCAAGTTATATGACTGAGGCTCTTAGGGATTTATAGCTAAAGCTAACTAACTATGTAACTACTAATCTCAATTTGGCCTTTAATGTTATAGCTACATTACATAGATGCTAGAATGATTTTGATATTTGATATAGTAATCTCTCCTCGAGAGGATACATTAAAATTTTGGAAAATATGTATTGTACTTCTAAATATTTTGGTTGATAAATCAATTGATGTAAACAAGATTTGAACCAAATGTTTACTTTGCCTTACCCTAATATAATTAAGGTAACCTCTCATGTTTGATTAAATGTCCCTTATTCTATATTTAGTGTCTAAGCAATATTATCTCTAGCTCCTCATATGTGTGTAGATACCCACTAAGGACTATATGCTAGAACCAATTTCATGCTTCCCCATTTAATGACTTTGGAAATAATTATAGTAGAGTCAACTTATTTGTAATATGGGACATGGATTTATCATAACCAAGAAGGTACAATAATGGATCTCCATGCCCATAAAATATAGGTAACACTGGTATCTAAACATTAT
Source organism: Torreya grandis (assembly GCA_037957365.1). Taxonomy (NCBI): domain Eukaryota; kingdom Viridiplantae; phylum Streptophyta; class Pinopsida; order Cupressales; family Taxaceae; genus Torreya; species Torreya grandis. The sequence continues at coordinate 3,031,677 of JARHVA010001239.1, read as the reverse complement.
GTGGCAACCTCATAGGTGAGAGTTTAGATGGAATAGGGTTACCATGTATAACATTGTCATTAGCCTAAGATTGGTATGCTTTGTTCTCCAAACTGAGATAGTGTACTTATTATTACAAAGCACCCATAACATGTATTAACAAAAATAACACTTCTGAAGGTATATTATCATCATCAAGGGGTTATTTTAATGCTCAGATTTTGTTATTTATCTTACCCATTGGTATATTATATTGGAAATATTTTTTAAAGAGGGTTAGTTTACTATTTGTAACCTTTTGAGGTGTGATACATGGTGTACTTGGTTAGAGGGAAATGAGCTACCACCCTCATTTAGGTTAGTTTGAGAAATAGGTTTTCTTTTAGTAAGGGGGGTTGAGGGAGATTCATTAGCATCTCTTATATTGTTAAGTTGTAAACAAAATAAAACATGCTACTTGAATAGAAGGTACTTTATTCTCAAGTAAATGTAAATTGTGAACATAAGAATAAGTGCACGTGTGTCTTTTTACATGTGACCCAGTGTTTAGTAGAATAAGAGAGATAGGTGAGGTAGGAGAAGAAGTAGAAGGTGTAGATTATATTTCATCATCATCATCATCATCATAATCACAATAATCATCATTATACCATGGTTCTTCAAAATCAGAATTTAATTCATTTGTAGAAGTAAGAGTAGAATTATCATCCACATGTTCATCAAGAGAGAACAAAGGGGAAGATTTTAAACTTTTACTACTATGCAATGTGTCATCATATATAGGTGTAATTTAATGCATTTGTTCACTAGATATTTGTGGAAAGAAAGCATGATTACCACTTTCAATTTTAAAATCAAGGTTAGGAGAAATAACAATCATGTTTTCTCTTTACATATTATGACATATAGGAGAAGAGTTAGATATATTTATGTATACACAATATTTTCAAACTTTTATCAATCACTAACATTCTTGATCTTGAAGGAACCTACCAAGTCTCAATCTCTACAAGTGCATGCCCTAAGGTGTACATTGAGAAATGGGTGGGCAGACCATTGGTGCTTTACAAGATTATTATCCCTTTTTTCCACTTGTTATCTACACAATTATCTCCTAAAAACCATTCCCCTAAGATTTACTTCCTATTTTGCACACTCCTCTAGTCCTTTACCACATTCATTTGATTTTTCCCTACCCTAAATGCCTTTTTATTAATTGACATGACTATTTCAGCTATGTTGACCTTGTATTCTTATTAACAAAACTTATTAAGGGTCTAGGTAGACCCCTAGCTGACCTAATGTATGACCCAATGAGTTTTTTGTTAATTATGATACTAGGTTAACCTAATCAACCTTGTTGGCCAAAACTTTTGGAAGGGTTTAGGGTTAGATCCACCTATATAAAAATAATTTGTTCACCATTTCTAAGAGAGGATAAGAATAATCAAGATATATTATGCATCTTCTTATCCACCATTATACTTGAGGATCAAGCTTAAGGTTTCATACTTTCTTTGGAGATATAGATGTTTTTTATGAAGAAGTCATTTGGAGGAATTTATAGGTTGTGTAGCCTAGAGATGATTTATCCTTGTCATCCTTAAATACCAAAATAACCATTTATAGAGCATCTTGGCTAAGGGAGCTATTGAGGCTCGACAGGTTCATCTTCAAAGGTAAGTATGCCTAATTTTGTTCCTTCTTTGTAAGAATAGATAGAGATACATTGATATGAGTATATATCTTTTATGTGTGTTTAATTTTATTTTATATTACCCCCACTTTGTGCCACAAGATTTGGTGAGCATTAGATTAGAGTTTTACTTTACTTTTTATTAGTTTAGTGAATATAAAAACATAGAACCTAGTTAGGGTTATTGTGTATTTTTGCTTAATTGGAGGCTTTGGAACCCTCCCTAATGATATTATTATGGTAAGAGATCCATTAATTAGGTATAAAAGATCAATATTGTTCATGAACCAAATTATTTAATGGGTCCCTAATTAGAAGTGTAAGTAGGATCTATCTTCTTAGAGCTTGGATTGATTTTCAAATCTGATGCATTTCTCATTATATACATTTTACTAAACCTAACATGAGTCTAACTCTTGTAGGTTTTTCTTTCACATTTTTAATTTATATCATTTTATTATTTTTCTATATTTATGATACTAGTTTGACTAGGTTGATATAGTTCTATCTTTTATGCATAGGTTTAACACACAGTCACATCAAAATGACTTTGTTCTTTCTATGCAAGTCTTCATCAGATATAGGTTATTAGATCAAGTAGGTCAACATAGTAATCTTATTCAATTCCATGTAATAAACTATGATAAATATGTCAACTTAGTATTCTATTAACCATCTAGAATATCAAACTAAGTCATGAAGGTTGACTTAGTATTATAGTCAGCTTCTAGATAAAAACTAAGTTGACCAAGTCAACTCAATCATCTTAATAGGCTTTAGTAAATAGGGTTTAGAACTAGATCGATCCAATTGATATAGTTGGTGGAACTTTCAAGAAACATTCAATGCATTTCAACAATAAATTTTTAATCCTCAACATCTTCCGAACCACTAAGGTTCCTTTATTTCTTTGTCTTACAATTCAATACTTCATTATAGTTCTATTTTATGCAAGTTTACAGTCTTCGAAACAACAATCATACAGTAAACTAGGTTGACATGGTTGACATAGTTCTATATTTTGCCTTATATATAAGAGACTAAGTTAACTTGGTCATCATAGTTTTTTAGGACTATTGATTCTATAATATAGTAGTGATCTTGTCAACTCAATTCTATAATATTTGCATATAGTGTCATCTAAATTGACTCTTTACCATTCTTAAGTTGGAAATTAATAATTATATGATAGTAATTAATTGACGCTTTAATTTTTAGTTGTTTATATGCTTAGAGTAGATCACATAGTATAATTATGTGGTTTTTTAATATGCCATTTAGTTCAAATATCTTTTTTCACACACTATTAAATCACATAATTTCAAAATGCATTTAAAAATTTGTCTACCTAAGGCCTACCTACATGGATTTCATCACCAAGTGAGAATCCAACTTGGTTTTCTAGCCATGTATAAACATGTGGTTAATGGTATATATTATAAAATCATCTAATACCCTTATCACTATGGGATTATGAAGTGGATGGGTAGGCCCTAATACCAAGCTAGTGCCATTGCCAACATAGATCTCTTTCAACCTAAACATCTTAAAACCATTCACAGATTTATTTCTAGTTTCATATTTTTATCCAATTTTCCTATCACACTAAAAATAACACTTTATAATAATCTAAAAACACTTAGGATGACCAATTATTTATCATTTAATTTTTATTTAACTACTTGATCTCTGCTCCTTATATGTTGTATTGAAAAAAATTACATTAGTTAGCATTGGTGCAAGGTTTTATGTTGTGTGATCTAATTGGATCATTTTCATTGATCCAATTATTTTTGTGTTTAGTTTTACTTATTTTTTAAATTACATTTTCAAAAAAAAAATCCCTATTTTTATTAACTATAATTCTATTTGACATAGTCTCTTACAGACTTATTTTCCCTTGATTGCAGTACTGAGTCAACATGGTCAACCCAGTACTTCTTTCTTCTAGTCAAAATATAGTACTAAATTGACTAGGTCAACTCTATATCCTTATCATATGGATTATCTCCTTGTCTATAGTACTACATCAACTTAGTTTACCTAGTACTCTTTTTTACTAATCAAGTTATAGTACTAAGTCAACCTAGTTGACTTTATATCCTTTTTGGCTAAGTGTCATACATTATTTATAATACTAGGTCAACTTGATCAAATTTTTACTCTTATATATATCCTTCTTACCTATTTAATTTTAATCATCTTTGCCTTCCCTAACCTCTCTCCTTCATCATTAACTTCATATTTGAGGAGAATAATGAGTTAAATTTTATAGATATGATGAGTCTTACCAACCCTAATAGGTTCTCCTCTAAGAATCTTGTGGATCCTACCCTAGATGAAAGTAATGTGCATGTGTCCACTCATACTAAAAACTATGGGACCCTTCCTCATTCCTTTTCACTTTGTAATCATCTCTTATAATTTGAAGATCAACCTGAATTAGAGTATACACTAGAAATGCTCTTCTTCATCAATAATTTCCTCAACATCAAGGAAAGGATCCTTCTACTATTTACCATCTCATGATAAGTGGTCAAGTTAAGGAGCTCCATTCACTTTATCCCACTTTCTCACATGGATTTAGAGACACTAGCTTCTTTTCTTATTAGCCTCTTCCCTCTTCTTTTACTCCTTCTCATACCATGAGATATTCCTCTTTGATTTTCTCCACCTCCCTGCCTAGTATCATTACTAACATGGTAGTTTGTACATCTAGTAGGCCTCTTCTAAAATCCACTCTTCTCAATTATTCCAATAGTGTATCATTTTATAACCATGGTAATAATGTCTCTAGTGTTACTTCTTCCCATCCCTCTAATACTCCATGTTTTTTTCGCATAAGAAAACTATGCCACTAGTGCCTCACTTACCAATAATTCTTCTCAAGTTACTACTAACAACCATAGTGGTACCCAGACCACCATTATCAATTATAATGCTTAAAATAATACCAATAATACAACTCAAATCCATAAACTCCTATTAAAAACTATTAATAAAATGAGTGATTTCTAAGCTAACATTACAAATCAAATGATTCAAATGTAAAATCATCTTATACATCTTTAAACCCACCATTAATAAATGTTATAGGGAATGAATAACCAAAATGTTCCCCCACTGCCTCTTAAAGATTCTCATGGTAATTTTATTTCTCAACCTTCCCTTGTTGACAAAAAAAATAAATCATCTTCAAAATGAACCTCTTACATCTCAAATTGTTAATATTGGTATAGGATTTATCACCCATACCATTACTTACAATAGGTCAATTGATCCTACTCTTCACTTAAAAACATTTGTAAATCTATATAAAGACTATGTCAAGTTAAATACTTTTTCCATTACCAATATATTATACAAGACTCTCATAGGTGATGCTTTAGATTGGTACAACCAACTCAAATTTAATTCCATCACTAGTTTGGAATATGTAGTCAATGCTCTAGTCTAAGACTTCCAAAGTAATGATCTCCTTGAAAATACCTTGGCCCATTATCAATTGTAAGCAATTTGAAACTAAAATCACACAAGATTTTATCAAATGATGGAAGACCTTGTATAAAAAATGTGAGAATAATATGGAAAATGATAACATTTTTCATTTGTTTACCAACACTCTTTTTTCTAAATTGAAATATTGGGTCTAGATTCTGTCTCCACATACTTTAGAAGAGGCTATTGACCAAGCCAAGCATCAAAATTTCTTCATGCATCAATTTGATCCATCCCAACAATTTATGGTTAATTTCATGTTAATAAAAAATAATAATAGTCATGTTTATAATGATGGCGTCACTGATTCTTATGATACCATTCATAATATTCAAGTTATTGTTCCCTATCAGACTCTAAAACAAGTTTCCTCTCCTAACAACATCACTAATCCTCATTTATCTTCAACCAATAACATCAATTTTGATAAACCTTTATCCTTAGAAAAATTACAAAAATGTTTAATAATGGCTCTTCTACAATAACTTGATCCCATTCATCCCATGAAATCTTGGTATGATCTAAATAAATTTTGTTGGTTTAATGCTAGTTGGGGTCATTCTCATGAGATTTGTAGGCAAATTCATAATTTGTCTATGGATTTAATTCTTGGTCCTGATTTTTAACATGATTATATCATTAATAAATGTAAATAATCCTATGAAATTGCTTTAAAATCCATGGAACACAAACTAAATCTCAAGATTTGAATTAGGCTAATGCTCATTTGGTCATCTATAAAGATTCTCTTTTAATCACCAGGATAACCAAGACAAACTTACCCCTTTTACTAGTAATTTTGATAGTCTTCTTGACCCAACTTATGAAGATAATTTGGTTAATATGACTAATATGTTAAGGGTAGTTGGTTTCATTGATCCTCAGCATATCCGCACCCATCAATTACTTCACATATTCCATGTTATCTAAGACTCTTCTCTAACTCACTTAAAAGACTTGGGGCAAGAAGAATATATATCCTTTGATGAACCAATTCAAACACCTCCATTTAATAACACTTCTCATACCATTTTTACCATTCATACAATCTCTTTACCTGTCCCTAATGATATTCAAACTTCTATCAACACTTCTTCTCAAACCACACTTGTATCAACTAACCCATATTCTCAAGACAATAAACAAACTTGTCCTCCAATTAAACCTTCCAACTTTTATCAACATAAATTCCCAATCACTTTATATTCTCCTTCTAAGGACCTCCTTCAACACTATATACCTCTTTATAATAATCTTCTTATGGGTTATGATGAATGGTATTTTATCATGGATCTTACTAATCTCTCATCTCAAACCCCATTTCTCAAACTTATGTGGACATATTTTCATCATCATAATCATCATATGTGGCTTTTGTTCTAAATGAACATCCCTCATCCTCTCCTAATAGGATATAAATCCACCTTATTTGGATTAGAAGATAAAATTTTGAAACAATACAAAGAGATGTCCATACATGTTGATGAAATAATTGACACTTTTATTTCCCTCAAATTCCACATTTATTTTATGATCCTTGATGAGGTTATACTTCATGTGGATGATCTTCTCCATTTTTTAGTGTCTAAATTGGTGATATATAAATCAAGCATGCTTTGATTGATGAGGGTTTTGGCACTTGTGTTGTCTCTCTTAATTTTATCAAAACCCTTAGATAATTTGAATGTAATCTTAAATCCACATGAAACACATGTCAAGGATATGATTTAATACAAATTCATATTTTAGGTTGTGTGTGGTTCCCCATTACCATAACACCTATCACTATTCTCCTGAAGGTGATGATATTCAAATTTCTTATATCCTATAACATTTCTCTTAGTAGGCCATGGACCCATCACATGAGAGCATTTCCTTCTTCCACTTGCCAATCTATCAAATTTACTCATAATAGATCCATTTATAGGATTAAAGGTGACACAAATCCTTGGAATTTTAAATAATTCCAAGACCATGGTGTATTAAAGATTCATATACTTAGACCCTTACCAAGCATTCCATTTTGTGAATCTCAATGGTTTAAATTTCCTATCAATTCCACCTAAGGTTACAATGTTCACCTTGAAATCATCAATAATATACCCCCTAACCTCTTAGACTATAATGATGATGAGCCTGATGAGATTAATCTCAAGATTAAAACATTTGATCTCTCACCTCATCTCATTTCTCAACTTGCCCCTTCTTTGAAACCTCATTTTCATCAACTAACTTGTGATGATATACCCATTATCTTAACTAATACTTGACATTACATTCATCACACCATATCAAATGACCAAGTCATCCATACTTATGCCATTTTTCTTCATACACCTAATTATGATGATGGTTATACCTTAGATGATACATTTTTATTAGGTCTTGTTCAAGCTTGAGATGCTAAAATTATGTGTTATCATTCCTCTTTAATTCAATATTTCAGTATATCTTATAGCATTCCATCCTATATCATTCCTAATTTTATAATTTTACCTCTTAATAATAGGGTAGAGATGGTGTGCACATCTCTAGTTTTTGAATAAACCCATAGGATTATGTTTATGGATCATGCTATGACTGGTCCCTATCTCTTTGCCACATACCAAGACACCTATATATGACATATCCCTGAGATGTTTATAAGTTTCCTTTAGCCTTATTGTTAAATACATATTGTTTTTTTTCATTGGACTAGAGACTATTCCATATACTAACCTTCCCCATCTTTCATTTCCACTCCTTTTATGAGTAAACCAACCAAGTATACTCACAAGAGAACTATTACTTCCATGGCACAAATAATCATTGATCCACACATTATCACAATTTGTGACAAATATTTATACCTTATGTCCCACCACTCCTCAGCCCATAGATAAGGCTATACCTCCCCTAAAAGTGTTACCTAAATTTTTTCCCAAATATGGAGAGGTATATTGTCTCTAGAACTAATGTGGTACACATCACACTGATCAATGTCTCATCCTTCAAGAACATATCAAGGATATCCTCATAACCATTCTTGCACCTATTACCATTCCTCCCATAGGTCACCCTTGAAATGAGGCTCACCCTTCTTCCCCTATGGCTCCACCACTTGTGGTCCCTTCTCCACCTACTATTTATCTACCCATAATTTTCTCACCCATAGACCTTCCTTCCCTAGTGGTACCTTCTCCATTGGTGGCCCATTCATCTCCCATATATTCCACTTCCATTCCTTATCCTGATCATCCCCTACATGATATCCCTTATCAACATGATCTTTTAGGCATTCTTACATTTTATATTGGGGAGATTTGATGTGAAGTTTTTGCTAAACTTTCTTTGAAGATTTATGAGACTTTAGATATAGTTTACGTTTAGCTTCATAAAGACTTATCACATCATATAGATAATGTGTGTGGATAAATATATCATTACTTAAGAACACAATCATGGTGTTATTACATGTATTTCTTCATTTGGATTAGATGTGTGCTCCAATTTTATAATTATCTATTTTATATCATTTGACATTGTGTCAAATTTTTATCTATCTTACATGGTGACTTTTGTTTTACACAACATGTTATTTATAATGTCATTATTCTTCTTATTTTCTCTTATGGATTATTTTTCATAATTACATACTCTCCAGTCTTGAGTTTATTTCTTATGGTTATCTTGTCTTTTTTATGATTATTTTCTATCTTATCTCTATAAACATGGATAATTATTATTGTGACTTGGTTATCCAAAAATTGATCCCTCTAATCAATCCTCATTTACCATGTGATCCATAAGAAAGTAATTCATCTCATTACTATCTCCTTTTATCAGTCTAATTTGGATCTCTCTTTCTTCCCCTTTATCCCCTCTTACAAACTAAGCATACACATGGTTGATACTTGAGATAAAATGTTTTTTCATAGTTAAGCTTAATTATTCTAGTCAGTCATAACTTTGGATACTTATATTCCTATAGCCAAATATTAAAGCTCATTTCTGTGTATCACTCTATCTCTCATTATTGTTCATTCCATTTTCATATGGAGGAGTAATCTTAAAATCCATAAAATAGTCAAAATCCAAATCTTTTAACAAAAGGCAATGATCTAAAAGGCAACATTCAAAAATTTCAAAAGTCAAATCACACGAAAAGACATGATTCTAACCACATCTCATTTTTATAATCAAATCTCAAACTCCATAGTTGGCCTCATGATAGAGACTAGGTCCATTTGGGTGTGGTAGGATAGTAGATTACAAAAGGAGAATAAAAAAATATTTTAGTCATACCTACTTTTTCACACAAGTACACAATCTTTGCAATAGACCAACAACTCTATAAGGGGTCTTGAGTAATGGGGAACACGTTATGGGAAGGTATGTCCATTATAATTTTCTTGTTTAAAACTACCATCATGAGTTAATAGTAGTACCACACTTATTTGACTACATATATTTGTGCATATAGTGAACAAGTATCTTTTGTGTATTGATGGTCACTAGTCACTTAGTGTCTTCTCATGTCCTTAGTGTTACTCATGTCTTCTAAGGTCTTTTCATAAGATTCCTCAGTTATAATTTTTACATTACATTTTTCACTTCCTAAAATCTTAATATTTTCCCTTTATAAATATTGTTTTATTCACTGATCACTCCCCTAGGATTTCCATTGTGAGTTCCATTATAAGACCATTGATAAGACTTGGCCTTCCTCATAAATTACCAAAAAATTTCACATTACAATACAAATAACACCTTTTACCATATTTTTACATTATTTCCACCTCATTGGCATTATATTTATGAGTTTTAGTGTAAGACCATGGATAGGACCTAGCATTCCTCACAAAATTTTCCAATATCCAAGTCCAATGAAATTATATGTGTCAAATATGAGATAATATGTGCTTGATTATGAGTTACACATCATTGACCTACTTATAATCTTGATTTAGTATATTTTATGATTATTTAATTAATATTTCACTTTTATCTTCTTATTTTCTAATTACATGTAAGAATATAAACACTTTTCTTAAATTTTTCATACTTCCCAACTTGAATTAGTGTGATTAATTTAAGATGATTTCAACAAAAAAAATTATATTTTATACTTCCCAATGTGATTTAGTATGATTAATTGACTTAATTTATTTTTTTAATACCATTTATCTTTCACATGCTTTCCATTTTATTAAATTATTTTCATACTTCCCAACATGATTTAGTGTGATTTTACTTATTTATAATTTGTTGTCAATCCTTTTCATGGTTTAAAAACATTTTTCCCTCTTGTTTACCACTTTTTGGTCTACTATACTTAGTCATATTTTTTTATTACACATTCCCCCTCACAATATAATGTGTAGACATCTTTTTGATTAATTATACTTTTCCAATTCTTTCTCACCTATTTCTTTTTAACCATGTATGGATACTACATAACAATAGAAAAGAAAACACAACACATATATTTCTTATAACATATATAACAAAAGAAAAATAAATGTTATAAAAATAAATGTATCCATGAATCCACAAACACAACCAAAATATAACCCATAAGATCAACATCTAACTATCAAAAAATAATATCTTTATATATATCATGTGTTTTAATACAAAATATAAAAATACATCACTCTAACTCTATGGTTGCGCTCCATCATGTCTATCTCTTGGCCTAGCCACATACCCAAAGATACCTCATATTATCCCATATAAATATTAAACTATAAATAGGGTATCTAAGATCTCAATACTACTACCTATCCCTATAGGTTGGCCACTAGAGCCTAAACCTATCCTATCTCAATAGTGGTAGCCAAATGCATGGCTCTCTCTTTAGCTAAGGCCTATCGATCCTATGCCTCTCTTGGTCCCACCCCTATTTGTGGTTGTATATCATATACACATGCCTATATCTACCTCATGGCCTCCCCCACTAGCCTAAACAAGCTCACCTAATATTGGGAAGATGGTACCAAAAGATCATCCAATGTGGAGGGGTTATATGGTGTTAACACCCCATCTAGAATATCATGGTGTTATACCATAAACTAACAATCCCCATCTTCCCTCCTCATCCGTAAGATTTTTAAAATTTAAACTAGATATATATATCATATCACATCTACATCTAAACATATATATATCTATAATCACATGCTAGTATTCTATCTCAAAGGCTAAAAATTAAAAGTAGTTATTGCATGTCTCAGTGTCACCAATCACCATCTCCCCATCTACTAGTCCATAAAGTATAGTCTCTCCATTAGCTCATCCCTTGATCACCTCATATATGGGATACCTCCTAATAAAATCAAAACCTAGAGTCACCACCTATTCACACCTTAGGCATATCCTTAGTGGTGCCTCTATAGACCAACTCTACCTTAGGCCATATGATATGTCATACTAGATAACCACCCTCTATGTTCTATATCATCACTAGAATCTACAGCAATGGTGTGACAAAGGTGGTGTCTACTCCTACTATGGTGTTGGTTATGGTACCTATGGCTCCCTTTCATTTACATCTATGTCATCTCCAGCTGTAGCTACTATGCATCTTCATCATCTTAGTTGTCATCTCCTCACCATGTTGGATCTATAGGCTCTCACTAGGTCTCTCAAAGATTTATTTTTCTCAAAATAGTAAATGATATAAAATGAATTATTTTTCACCCTATTTATATTTATTATTTACACTTTAAATATTTAATTTCAAATTTCTTGTTTTGATCAATTCTTCATTTCTACAAACTCTTTTTCCAAACCATAAAAAATTTTAAAATATTGATGTCATAGAGAATATTTCTAGATATTACATGAATAGATTGTAATTTTTTAAAATTTTCACTCTTTACAATAATCTCTATATGTTTGCTTAATCTTCCTCACATTGGATGCCTTCACATCTCTCACATCTTCTTATTTATCTACATCACTATGGTAATTAAAGGTATGTGGTTTTTAATTATTTCCTTTCATTTATCTTATTTAATCCTTACTACACTTTATTTACCATCACTTTTATCTATCATCATGTTTTTATCATGAATAACCATCCCCTTTTGTACCTACATGACATTTGATGAGTTCAGAGTGGGGCATATGTATACACATAATATTTTTAAACTTTTATCAATTACTAATGTCTTTATCTTGAAGGAACCCATCAAGTCTCAATATTGTTGAGTGCATGCCCTAAGGGGGGAACATGGAAAGAGGTGGGTAGACCATTGGTGCTTCATATGATTTTTGTCCCTTTTTCCACTTCTCTACAAAATTATCTCTTAAAAACCATTCCCCTAAGTTTGCCTCCTATTTTACACACTCCTATATTCCTTTACCACCTTAATTTTATCTTTCCATAACCTAAATGCCTTTTTGATAGTTTACATGACTATGTTTTTTATGTCAACCTTGTATTATTATTGACAAAAATTATTAAGGGTTTAGGTCAGCCCCTGACTGACCTAGTGCATGAGCTAGTGAGTTTTTATCAATTATGATACTAGGTTGATCAAGTCAACCTTGTCATCCAGATTTTTTGAAGGGTTTCAGGTAAGATCCACCTATATAAATGCAATCATTTTTTAATTTATAATATAGGAGAATAATAATTAATATATATTATGCATCTACTTATCCACCATTCTATTTGAGGAATAGTCTTAGGGTTTCATATTTTCTTTAAAGATACAAATATTGCCTTATGGAGAAGTCTTTTGGATGCATTGATAGGTTGTGTATCCTAGATATGATTTATAATTTTCATCCTTCATACTAAAAAAACCTCTTGAAAATCACCTTGGCTAAGGGAGAGATTGAGTCTCGATAGGTTCATCTCCAAAGGTAAGTATTCCTAACTTTGTTCCTCATTTATAAGAGTAGATAGATATGCATTTTTATTTCTCTTCTATTTATTAGGATTTAATATAAATTGACATAATTATATCTATTATATGCATTTTTTATTTTATTATTTATTACCCCCACTTTGTGCCAAAATCTTTGGTGAATACTAGCTTAGATTTTTACTTTACTTGTTATTAGTTTAGTGAATATGAAAACATAAGACATAGTTAGGGTTATTACATAGTTTTTCTTAATTGGAGTTTTTGGAACACTCCATAATGATATTATTATGATAATATATCCATTAATTAGGTTTAATAGATCCATATTGGTCATGACCCTGATTATCTAATGTATCCTTAATCAAAAGTGTAAGTAGTTTTTATCTTCTCTGATCTTAGATTGATTTATAGATCTGATGCATTTATCATTATATATAATTAGCATTATCAATGTGTTATAAATAATAATTATATTTAAATTTTAATTTTAAGTAAGGTGATACAATAATTTAATCTACCTTAGTTTGTGTATTGCAAAAATGTGTAATATCATCGGTGCTTGTTTCAAAATTAACTGAGAAAGGTAAAGAAGATGCATTATTCCTATCTAATTTATTTGAATCATGAAAAAGTGGATTTATTGTATTTCATTTATATTGATTTAATTTGAATAATGAGGTAGTAAAATTAGTTGAAAATATAGGATCACATTGTAATAAAGCACTACCAAAAAGAGTTTCTTTTGGCATTATATTATTAGTTTGATTTTGTGGAGTAAGAGAAGAGTGAGAGGAAAGATAAAATAATGTATCTAATATATCTTCATGTTTATTTTCACTTTCATTATTGTATTAATCCTCATATCCATAATTATAAAAATATTCATCATCATCATCATTATAAATGAAGTCATTATTATGATCTAATGTACAATCTTGAATATTAATCCATTCATTATTATAATCATGATAGAAATTAAAGAGTGAATCAATTGAGTGAGTAGTAGAAGACTTTTTAGATGACATTTTAAACATTCCAAATAAGATAATTTAATAAAGTAAAATAAAAAACACAAATGGTAGAATGTAATATAACATAAGTATATGTGCAATTTTAGAAATTTTGAACAAAATGCGTAATAGAAAATATGATTGTAATTGAAACCCTAATTTCTAGTATTTTTATGTATAAAGACATAGTATGTGGATCTAGAGTTTTTATTTAGGGTTATGTTACAAAAATTTAAATTACATTAAATAATCTAAACCTTAATTTAGGATTGATTAAATTAACTAGGTTTTGCAAAAAAATTAAAAAAATAGAATTGTGTAGCCCTAATTTAATGTACAAAATTTGGATAAGGTAAATCCTAAGGAAAACTAGGATTTCAAGTACTATTTGTAGTAAGTCAAGTTCACCAAATGTTTTAACCTTTTAGTGTTTTCCTAATTTAAGTCCCATGTAGTGAAAGGGTTGAGTATGTTACTAATCTGGGATAAAACTAGAAATTATTGATTTAATTGAACTTTCCCAAAATAGTAAGTGAAAGGAGAAAAGTAATTTATCAAGAGATAAATATATTTTTATGTGTATTAGGGTACTATAAATTAATAAAAAGACATGAAATAACATTTCATCTTTTAATTATTTATTGAAATTTGGCATAGGATAGTAGCACCCCTATCAGGATAATAGTACCATGTGGTACTAGTGTCTAATTTTGGCACTAATTTTATTCTTGTAGAGATTATCTAAATGTTTTAGGGAAGTTATGAGAGGTCCTATAGGTGATTTTATGTCATTTTGGGGTTTATCTATGTCATTATTTTGGCTGAATCTCTTTTGAAACCCTAATGAATACCTACACACATGAAACAAAAAACTAATCAAATAAAAAATGGGATGGAAACCCTAGGTTATGCAATGTTATGAATGTGTAGAGTATAAACCCTATTATCTTGGCCACCACCTACATTAATCCCAATGTTATGGGTCTTAGATCATATTTGGTTATCCCTTAGGAAACATGCACCATCAACTTGCACAGTATGCTAGAATGATTTTTGTTGAGGCCCTTATTTTATCAAGTATGTAATGTCTAGGTGTGGTGACTTAGTAGTATACAAATTATTGAGTTTTAGTATTGATTGATTATATATATATATATATATATATATATATATATATGCAAAAATAATAAATGCTATATGTAAAATGGCTTGTGAGGATATTGATATAGAAATAACTTTGTTTATAATATAAGACCTTGTTTTATAGCCAAAAACTCATAAAAGAGGGATACAAAACATAAGAGAAGGCTCATGGAGGAGTCAGGACTCAAACATAAGAGGATGGAACTATAAGATAGTAGATCCATAAGTGGAAGCTAGAGCCACATGGTGATACTCTAATAAAAATGGAATTAGTTTCCTAAGGCTTAAAATAGAGGTAAAATCAAGAAAGATAGGCTAAGGGCCCATGTGATTGGGAAAAGGTGACTTGTGACTACTAGATGTATACAAAATAAAGAAAATAAGACACAAGAAAGATCAAAAGACTAAAAATGATCATGTGAATAAGGACTATAATAATCACTAATATCTTCATGTGAAATAACAATAAAAGACATAATACTTGTCATTATTTGACCAAATTATGGTGTTTATATAAGGGTAGATGCATAAGGTCCCTCATGGCACTGAAAATTGGTGTATGTAATAAGCAAATATAAGTGTCATTGCCATGTTGTATATAATAAATCATACATATAAATTACATGAGGCACACAAAATAGGTCAATGGGACACAATACAAGGGACATGAAAATATGTCATTAAATTTGAGAAAATAACTCATATAAGGACATGTTCGAATGTCCATATATATAATCAATAATAAATTTGTATTAGAGACACATATAAGGACATGTTAAAATGTCTACATAAATAATTAAGAAAGCACACATAAGGGACATGGGAATATGTCTAAGGCATACATGAATATAAGTAGCATAGAGACAAAGAACAATGACATATTCAAATGCCCTCAAATAGATGAAGCATAAAAAATACAATCAAGTCTTAACTAAGAAAGTTAGAAATGAAAATAGCATTAATGTAGTACAAATATATGTAAGATATAGGATGTACATATGCTAAATCTAAACTAGTGATAGTTGGCAAAAAATTGAGTATGAGTATAAATGATCAATATTAAGATATATCAGTGTGAAAATTTGAATGTAAGTAATGTAGGGATAGAAGTTGGTGATATAAACTATGTATAATATGCATATAAGTGGGTAAATGTATCAATTGAATAACCATGAATCGATGTATATTCCCCCAGTGGGTAGATGATATCAAGTCTAGATAAGTATAGTGGACCTAAGTCCTATAAGTAATTTGGAAGCACTCGACAAAATCAAGTGAAGCATGTATGTATGATAAAACTAACTATACTAAAATATCTAGCATATGTAATGTCTAGAAAATATAATAAATTCAAACATATAAATGCATACAATCTATAAATTGCATGTTTTCTAAGTATTATTTAAGCATTTTTGTGTTTTTTCATGTTACATCATTTTTGTATTTTTTAGATATTAGATAAGTACAAGAAAATTAAAATAAACTATGTACAAAGAGCAAGAGAAAATAAAGTATTGACAAGAGGGTAGGAACCATACTAACTGATGAGTCTCATGGGAGACTCACTATCACTATGACCTATGTCAAATAAGGGAGTTGATATTATGCATGTCATGTGAAAAAGAAACTATGATCCCATAATATACTATAGTGATCAATCTATGTATGTATCTTCTTATGTATTGATGCTATGAATTTATGTCATTGATTGTGGTATCCTGTGAACTATAGGGGTCTTAGGAACCCATTTGGTAGAAAAGGCTATAGGTGGCATAGCTTTCCTATGATGATAACCTCGAGAACCTAATAATACTAATCTCTACATAAAATATGTAGAGGAATGTCCTCTAAAATCTTTGACGTATCTCTGACACAAAGGAGTCTCTAATAATGGTCTCCATGGGAGACTATGTGTACATGTAAATACTATAAGAGTAGACCATACCTACACTAGTGGATATATTAACCTATATGATGTATACATAAAAAATATGATCTGAGTTATAACTAATAATTGTGTTATATATGGTAATGGTGATATAACTATAATTGGTGATTATGATATAATTGTCTATGGGAAAGCTAAAGGATACTCATTTGGGAGACCCTCAACTTTGACCACTTAATTTGTGTGTATTTATTTTAGGCATATATTTACTATAAATGGGATGTATCATAGCTATTACAACCATGGCCTACATAATAACATATGAAACACACCTACACTAGGTACTACTAAGGATTAAGTGGTTATATGTGTTTGTCTAAACTATAATGGAAGCACAATCTCTTTGATGGATCTCTAAACATGACCAATAAAACCAATAATTACTATACCTATAAGTAATATATCCTACTCAAAGTAACCCATATTATGAAAAAAGTGTCATAGTGCACATGTTAATGCTTCATAAGATAATGATCTATGTATGCTCGTATAAAGAATGTATTTAAATATATATCATCATCAATAGTCTTCTACTCTAATAATGTGATGAGTTGTCTAGGTGAAACTATAGTATGGTACATGCCAATAATTTTTTGTAATGGGTGTACCCCTTTTTTAATAGTATGATATGAATTTGGTGGTGAGTGTGTTCAATATGTGTAGTGAATAGCTAATGTATTCCCTACCTCATTCATTATGTGCTTTGGAAATATATTTGAGAATAATTTTCATGCTTTAGCTTATGTTTTCTATATTTTTGGTGACTTTTTGGGTATGCCCACATAAATAATATAAGCCTTAATTAAATCTTTTATCTTATGTTTAGGCTTATCCATCTATTTGTTGTATGGTTGGTGCCCTATGATACTCCTAGAATGCATTAGAATCATAGATATTTATAAGAGGGCATGTCATATCAACCTATTTAATGGGAGGTGGAGATATGACATTCCATTCCAAAAGCTATTGTAAAACTTGTGCTAGTGACTATAGACGTTGGTAAAGATTTGACATTGAGGAGTGGATAAAACCAATCTAGGAGATGGCTCAAAAGTTGTGTTGATTGTGGCCTTTTGATCACTCTTGTTCTTATTTGTCCTTACCTTATATGAAGGCTTATTTAAACTCTTAATAGTTTATTATTATCCATTGGTATATTTTAGTTTATCCATTGATAAAATATTGACCTCTCTTTCTTTTATTTGTGGCACAAATTTGTGAATGTAGGAAACTTATTAAATAATATAACTTCATGTAATGCTAATAAAAGACTATTTAGATATATCCTAAAGTTTTTTTGTCTTCCATGGGGCTAGTCAATTTTTCTAATATAATATTGTATTGTAAGACATAATTTTTTATAGGATCATTTGACATTTGTTTAAATTATGCCACTTAGGTATATGATATATTTTAACTGATATTGATGGATAAGTGTGCTAAGAACATGTTGGATAAAGGATTTAATTATGTGATAGATTGGTTTGGTAAATAATAAAACCATTGTATGGCATAATCCATTAAACTGTGTTGAAACAATTTCATGCGAATCAAATCATTAGATACGTAGTCTAAACATGCTATGTGAAAAGCTCTAAGATGATGCTCTAGGTCACCCTTGACATCATATATTTTAAACTTATGTGCCATGAAACTATCTGTAAATTAATATTACACTATGTGATGTGCCAAATGTGTATGTAAGATAATATTAGAATCTAAGGCATGGGATGGCCTATTGGATCCCTTCTCAAGATATAACACCTTAGCCTATAGAGTATGAATCTTGTGCATAAGATATTGTACATCTAGGGTTAAGTAACTAACCAAAATGGTGTAGTTGTCATTAAATTTTTTTGAATTATAATTTTAGGTTGTGTTAGCTAACTTATCGCCACTATAGGTGTAACAACATTATTAGCCAGAGTTGAAAATTGACCATTATTTTCTTCTTGATTCCAATATAACTTATAGTATTTGTGTATGATCAAGGGGATGTTCTAAAATTATATCTTTGAATCTTTGTAATATCTCATCTTTATTGATAATCATGTCATCATTTTGAATTAGAGGGAAAGTGTCCTGATTTTCAATTTGTATATCATCTTGTTCTTGATTGTATTGCTCATCTTTAGATGCATTATCATTAAAATCTACATAATATAGGTGTGATGTATGAGTATATAGAGTTATTATAGGCCCCTTATCCATGTTATAGTCTTGGATAAAAGGAATATGAATATTCTCTATACGATTACCATGTAATATAACACTTCTTCTTAATGGAAGAGATAACTTTTGTAGATGGCATATAGTAAAAAAATTAGAATAAAGCTGCTAAAATGGAATATATGTTATTTGAAACATTTAAATCAACTAATTAAAATAGGAAAAATAATGACACAAACACTAATAACATATAGGGTTAGGCTTTTAAATTAGGGTTGCTTTGAAAAAAAATTAATTACAATTACATAAATGAAACCCTAATGTGAGATTTATTAAATGCACTTGATTATACCAAAAAATAGAAAAATAGAGGTTTGTAACCCCATTTTAGTGCAATTTTTTTTGAATAAGGTAAACCTTATGTATGATTAGTGTTTTAAGCAATACTTGAATTAATTTGGGTTCAACAAATGTTTTAATATTTTAGGGTTTATCTATGTAAATATTGTGTTTGATTAAAGGGTTGAGTAGTCTAAATATGTGAAATAATATGCAATAAATAACCATTAATATTTTACATATTTTGACTAGCTTTGGATTTATAAAAATATTAATAAATAAGTGTAAATCAAGGCTTATCTAGAAAACACCTGATATAAAAGATCTAAATGCTAAACACTGAGATATAAACAACCTTGAGTTTCATCAACCATATCCATCTATCAGATCCTCTCTTTGATATTAGTGCCACACTTGGACATTATCACCATGTGGCTCTAGTTTATTGAAAATAACACTAGTGTCATCTATGTAAGATTGCTTTAAAATATTAGGTGCACTTAAACTATGTTTCTAGGTCCTATTCCTACACACATGAAGTCTAAAACTCTATATTATGCCTATAATATTTGATTTATGATGCGAACCCCAATCTTCCTTACAAGTAAATCATGACCTAAAAAGTGTGTTCATTAGTAGGATATAGACTGGACATCCTCAACACCCAACTATGAAGAGTGTATTCTACACACTGATACTCTAAAGAGGGATCAAGCTTGATGTATTTCTCCCCACCTAAGTGTTGGTGTAAGTTCAAGTGATGCTATAATGATAATGGTATTGAATGATTTAAGTGTGATTGATATTGGAAATTTAGAAAATTTGAACTTAGGGTAGTTGTAGATGGTAATATGCACATAGATGTTAGAATAGGGATTAATAAACTTGATCTTTCTCAACATGTTTGATGCTTGAATATATATTTTATATTTAATATCAATATAGTGGATATATGTCTAAAAATCATGTATTTATAGTGTTATGTAGCTTGTGTGAACAATAAAAGATGATTAAGCTGACCTTATGAGGGTTTTAATTTTGCAAATATATACATTCAAGAAAGATAGGGTAAAGGAAATTAGAACCATTTTGGGGACACTAGCACCACATTACTTTAGTGTCCTTAATGTGGTGTTAATTTTTAGGTGGTAGGTTATTTGGTATGAAAGGCTAGGATCAAGAAATAAGGGTTTGAGATCATGTCAAAGATGACTAGGAATTCCTATGGTCTACACAAAGGCTAAAAAAGTGTGATAATAGGATCTAAGATAGGTCTAGGGCTAATCTAATAAAAGGTTGTCTCAAGTATCACTCTTCTCACTTAATTACCATTTTTAGGTGATTACACCATGTACAAAGTAGCTCTCATAAAGTGGAGAAATGGATAAAATCCATAAGAAATAAACTCCCCCAAAAAAGAGAGAAAATAAGAAGAGGGGAATAAAAAGACAAATTGAAAATGATTTTGAGGAATCCACCACTCAAATTATAATTCAGAAGATGACTAATTTTGATAATTATATCCTCTACCTAAAGACTGAAGAATCTCCATTTATATCAAATAGTGTTTCTTCCCTTTTCCAAAGGAAGATCATGATGTGTACTAAAATTCTTCCCATTATATAATGGAATATAAAGGTAATAAAATGGAATGATATTTTAATATGGGATAAATATGATGTGTGGCATAGGTCTAAAAATATCTTGCAAAAGAAATAAATGTAATACCATTGAATAAGACATGTCAGAAGAAGGACATGGAACATTAGTTTAGATAATTCCCATGTGTAGTGTGGAACATGGATCATCAACTGAAGAAGGAGAATCCATAAGAAGATATGAATATTCAATTCTCTCAATAGGTTGACTCTCAATGGAGATAATATACCCCTCCAAATTATAATTTTTTGGTGTATTTGGAAGAGAAACATCCTTAATGGGAACTAATGTGGGTTATATAAAGGGACACCTCAGGTCTAGAAAAAATCATCCCATAGTGGTGGATAGATAAAGAAAACACTGATTTCCAAAAGGAATTGGCATCATAAGAAATATAAATAGGAGGATAGATTACAATCTCATAACAGATTATAGGAGGAGAGATAACAATCTTAATAATATCTCTAAAAATGGTCTCAAGAATTATATAGATAGTGTAAGGACACTTTGTGTGCTACACATAGTGGTGTAGATCACAAGAAATGTTAATCAATAAGTGACTAGGAGATATATCACATGAGCTATACAAGTCATTATAATAAAGTGGATTAGTGAGTGCAATAACTTGACCATACAAAAATGGTATACGATTTATGTTAGTGATCAAAATTTTCATGTATAGGTGCCATGAAGCATAGTTAGTCCTTCTAAGAAGAATTACTAGAGTACAATCTATCCTCATTTGGTATCTCTCAAATGGAGCTAACATGACTAAGAGTATAGACACTAATAAAGTGCAATGATAAAAAACTTGAAAATTCAACCTATAACAACCCTTAGTTGCAATAATAATGCATGCTCAATGTGAGGGATGTCAAACTCAACTAAAAATACATCCATGAATGAGCAATCTATGTAGGATTCAAAAATTAATAGTACACACACTAGAGATATAATTTATAATATACCAAATAATGAATCCACATAAGTTAGAGAAAGAAATTCACAAGTGAAAATGGACATTTAACATATAGATGTTGAGATTAGCTTATATTGCATCCATAAAATAGGAGATCAATATATGTAATTGACATTAAAGGGGTGCACATAAATCACACAAATTGTGTGCACATAAGAGATAATAAATCCCATAATAATCTCCTTAAGACAATCAATAGTGGCCCCCACTTTATTTTTTCAAGTACATAGCATGCTCCTGTGTTGGACATCAGACTCAATCAAGAATGCATCCATGAGCAATTAGTGCTTCTGATGTCAAACAAAACAACACACATGATAAACAAGCTAAGAGGGACATCAAGCTCTACTAATAATGCATCTATGTATAAATATCAATAATACATATAAAATTTTGTTATGAGGGACCTCACCCTCTAGTATTTTACACTCAAAATAAAATACATTAGAATTAATGAACAAGTGGTTGGGATGCTGGGGTTTTGGGGTGAAATCCAATTTTGGGTTCTACGGGTATATCCCTAAGTATATTACCTATCACGGTATAGGGTGGGGTCAAGGGGAAGTGCTTCCAATGAAAAACATAATTTGGAGTTTGTGTGGCCCTCGGAATTGGCCAAAATTCACTAATTTTAGCCAAAAATATCGCCTAGAATCGATTTTAATTACCATTGAAACTACATTTTGGAGGAGATAATAAGAGTGGACAATGGGCCAAGAAGAATAAAAGAAGAAATTTTATTTAGCCTATGAGGTATTTTGGCCTCTTTTTAAACTGTGCCTCACCCTCCATCTTCATCAAGTGAAAATATGGTGACAAAACAATCTCAATATTTTCTCTTCTTTACAATAAAAACCCTCACAATATAATATTATTTTTATGAAAAAAATAAAAAAAATAATTCCTTATTAATACAAATAGGTTTACATTAAATGAAGAGACATCTCATTAAATAAACTCAATCCCCACTAAGTATATTTTTATAAAAAATAAGAAAATAATCTACACCAAAATTAAGAAGGTCCATTTCTATTTTTTTGAAAGGATGGTATTGGTAAACCATGAATTAAAAAAAAATATATTTTTTAACAAAATAAACCCCTACTAGCTTGATGGTTGGTTGAGGGTGCTTCTAAGGGGAATGTGCAGAAATGTGAAATCCATAGAAGAATCCAAAGATGTGGGAGGATCCTTATGCAAGTATTAAAAATGAACAAAGGGTGAAAAATGGTTTATGTGGGATGTCCTGTACAAATAATAGGTACCAATAGTAGGTACAGTGATGATGCTTGGGAAGGGTCATGAATCAGTGAAAAAACTAGGCCTAAGAATACTCAATCTCCCATGATTGTGAGAATAACACGATGATATTTCAACAAGACTACCATTTATGGTTATGATGAAGTGGAATAAAGGTCCTTAAACCTCCTATATGTTGTGATCAAGCTCTTATCATCAAAATCCAACAAGAAATGAGCCAAATTAGAAGAAATAACAGACTATGTGGATTAGAGACTATGTATAAGACTATATGCAAAGATGAATCTTATAATGGATATTACTTCCTAAAAATAATACATATAATGTCTTTTTTTGGTCACCAAGTAAATGACTTATAGACAAGATACAATGATTTAATGTAAACATGTGAGGATTTAGGTAGTAAAATTAGATCCCTCTAATTTCTCTATGTAAAAATAAGATATGAAGGTATATAAAGACTCTGAGAAATGGATAAAAAATTAAACAAACCCTAATAAATTTTAAAATAAGATCTCACAATTTAAAACAATAACTAAAAAATAACACCTAACACAAGAATACTAGTGTGGCACTCTGATACCTATCAGGTTGGATTTTAGGACCTCTGTATCAAGTGGATGCATAGGTTTGAGTGAAAACACAAGTCAAATAAATTTATAATATAACACAATTACAAGTTAAATTAAATCAAATGATAATAGTTAAAATATGAGATGACATAAAATATCAATCCTCTATTAATAATAGTTCACAAATAGAGAGTAAAAATAAGGGAATGCATGAGTAACTCCTCCATGAAAAGTGGTCAAAGAGGAAATAATAGGATAGTAAATCCCACACCTAGATTAGTTGGTAAAAGGAGTTACTCATATTCATGTTGTCAAATGTCACTCTCAATTTCACCTAAGCAAGCTAACCCATAAGAGTAGGAAAACTCCAAGTGAGGAATAAAATCATAATAAACAAATATTTCAAAATAATATCCTAGACTAATATGATCTAGATTTTCTAATTTGATGGAATTTTTTTTGTATTTGGTTGATTAATCTATTTGGATAAAAAAATATGAGTGATCTCCATCATTTCTTCATTTAAGTAGCTAAAAGTTATATTTGAACAAAGTATGACCAATTCACTTGAAAATTTATACAGAGCTTAAGTGCTCAAATGATTTTTTAATTTTTATGTTTAAGAAAACCCTTGATTTATAGCTTACTTGATCTATATAGCCTTCTTGATCTATCTGTCAATCACATCAAGCCATTTAATGTAATTACTCTCATTTATTATTTATTTCCAATCCTTCCCTTCACTTTGTTTGGCACATAATTTTATGTCTTGTCGTTCATTTATTTTTTTCTTATCTTCTATGACATCATTATTTTAACAACTTTATTGACTGTGTAATTCATGTCATCCACCTCTTTGTTTGTGTTTAGCTTATTTGAAGACAATATGATTAATTTCTTTGTTATACAAAAACCAATGTCACTACTACTATGTTTTATTCAATCCTATATGCAACCATTATCTATTTATTTATTTTATGGATGCTCCTTTTCCTTGTTTGTATTTTATGTGTCTATAGTAACAATTTTAATTTTTTTTTTTTATAACCTATCATTTTATATTACCATTATATCTTATTTGATTTTGCACTCTCATATTTTTCTTACTTCCACTTTTTGTATTTGTAGAAATAATGATGAATAGTTTTATTAATATCTTTACCCATATTTTACCACCATATATTATTTCTTACTGCACTCTCATATTTTACTTCTACACCTGATCCATAACTTCCTTATTGCCTTCTATCTTCTTTGTATGTATTTATAGTTATAACTGTGTTTTTCTCTTCTTTTTTCCTTTTATATGTGTTTTATTTAAATTTTTTAAATCTATTTTCAATGTTTGTATATTTTTCCAATATTTTCATCTTTCAACAACATTTCTTCCCTGCTTCATATTCTACTTATTTATCCCTCTAGGTTGTTTTGGCATCATCAAATAACCTGATATCAAGATAAATATTTTGGGTATGATAGCCTTATTCAAATTTCTTTTTTGGGAGGATAGTGCCAACTTAATGGCATGGTGACATGATCTATGACCATAAACTTAAGTATCCAATATAAGGAATGTTAGTACCTTATACCAAAATTCATGTTGATAAAAATAAAATGTCACCTCATTAGGTATCTCATCTTTATTGCTACTACCTCCCCCATAGTTGTATGTATTGTAGTGTTTTAGTCATGTTTCACTGAAAAAACCTTGTCTTAACATCATTGATAATGTTCTTAGCTTGATTACTCCTGAGTCTAAAATATTTTCCATAATGTAGGGTCCAAGCAATATTATTTTTAATTTCTCTTAAATTTTTTACTTATTATCATATAGTAAAACCCTATCTCCAATATGAAATTATTTCACTTTTATATATCTATCATTTCAAGTTTTTTCTACCTTTTCTCTTGTGTTTGGTTGTACAATGCTAGGAATCTCTACTCATCTATTTTTTTATTTTTCTATCAATATTTATTGAATGGAATAGTTTTAATTAATTATGAATTTTATCACAAGTCTCAAACTTATAAATATATACTCCATTGACATCATTGATTCTAATCCACAAACTAATTAGAAAGGATAATATTTAGTCAATCACTTATAAGTAGGGTGATAATCCCAAAATCCTACTGGTATCTTGGTATCCTAGTCTCTAATCTCTATATTGAATAGTTTTATTAGTACCTTCTCCAATACATTATTTAATACCTCAATGGTGCCATTTGTTTGAGGATGGTAAGGATTTATTATGTGATTTTGGATCATAAATTGTTTAAGTAATTATACAATTGTGTCATTGACAATATGCTTACCCTAATCACTTGTTATACTTATTGGGCATCTAACCCTTGTAAATATATTTTCATACAAAAATATTTAGGTAGTATTAACATTATAATCTTTTATTGGCACAACTTATAATGATATTATGAGGTATTCAATACTAGTGATAATTAACCTAGCATTGCTCTTCCTTCATGCAGATTTGATGGGACCTATAAAATTAATTTACCATTTCTCAAACAAAGACAATGTCAAAAATAGTTATAAAATCATCTCATATCTATAATTATATTTACCCACTCTCTGGCATATGTCATAATTTATCATGTAATGATGTGTATCCTTAAAAGTTATGGACACCATAATCCTATGAGTAATATTTTCTTTCTTTTAGCTTCTCTAGAATTATGCCCTTTGAAAACTACATCATGGGCTTACCTTAATATATTATGTCACTCATGTGGTAATTCCACTCTAAATAACACCTCATCTATCCCTTTCTTATATATTGATCAATTAGTTATCATAAAAGGAAATACTTGATTCATCAATATTTTTCCTCTGTAATGTACCTTTTTCTTCTAAAAATTCTTTGCTAGAAAAACATTATGTAATACCCTCCATATCTTTGGTGAATTATTAAAAATATAAGATTTGAGCTATAATAAATCATCCTCAATTAGTATTATATCTTCCCTTGTGGTGATTCTTGATATATAGTCAGATCTATTGTTCACTTTCCTAGGTTTCACCATAATTTTGAAATAGAATTCTTCAAACATAAGATAATAATATAAACTTCTTATATTGTTGGTTGATTTATTAAATACTTAAGTGGCTCATGATAAATAAATAATATAAATTAAGTTTCTAATAATTAATGCCTAAACTTATTCATCACATAAAATATATCAAGAGCCTCCTTTTCCCACTATTTCTAATTTCCTAGTAGTAAAGGAAATTGGATGATCTATCTTTATATATTGTTGTGCTATGATTACTCTTATTACAATTCCAAAAACATCAACATGTACATGGAATAGGATTTTATAATCTAGGAACATGAATATTAGGGAATCCATAATATATTTTTTTAATGTATCAAATGACTCATGACATTATCCTAAGTAATCTCATAATTGGTTATGCTACTTATTCACAAATTATTATATGGGTACATTTATAGTTGCATAGTTTCTTATGATTTTATGATGATATACAATAAACCATAAGATATTTTTAACCTCCTTTTGTATTTTTCATGGTGTTTGGTTTTATTATTATGGAAATTTTAATTGGATCCACCATCAACCATTATTTAAATATTATGTGTCTTAAGAAAGTGCCAAAAGGTGTAGTAAACATAATTTATTAAGATCTAGAGAAATGTTAAATTGTTTACATATTTTAAACATAATTTTTAGTGCCTAAACATCATCCTTGATTAACCCATATACTATCCAATCATCAAGATACCCTTCTAAGAACTCATGTATGAAATCCCAAACTAGATTCACCATTATGTAATTAAACATAACTAGTGAATCCTTCAATGCAAATGAAATCATTGTATACATACAAAATCCATATTCTATAGTAAATTTAGTTTTTAGTCCTCTAGTTTTATTTTGACCTGATGGTATCCTAAAAATATTTTAGTGAATGAATAGATTTATCTTCCCATAATGATCTCTAATATCTCTTTAGTGAAAGGTGCTAGGAAGGGATCAAGTAGACATGCCTTATTCAATTATATATATATATATATATATATATATATATATATATATATATATATATATATATATATATATATATATATATATATATATATATATATATATTCAATGTAGATGTGTATTTATCCATTTTTATTATTTTGAATCACCATGGGGCTTATCCATTCAGTATTTTCCATAGGGGTCATAATGCTACCAACCAACAGTTTATCCAATTCAATCTTGACTTTTGCTTCAAATTTAGGATTTAATGTGTACAGGTTCAATATCCTCTTTCAATTGGATCTTCATATTACCCACATATTCCTTGATTATTTTGAGTTTAGTAAATGTTCTTTGGAATAAATCCTCAAATTCCCATAGTAATTATAATATCTTCTCCACCTCTTCTTTTTCACAATAATTTCCTAATATTGACATCTTTGGAATTCCTTCTATGGATATATTATCTTCTGTAATTTTAAGAGGTTGATGTAATTACTATGTTTTATCTTCTATTTTGTCAAGGAGTTGTCTTTCTCATTACTTAATGTCTATTTTATGCTTTCTAGTTTTTCTTCCTCATACTCTTCTTGTTTTGTAATTTTTTGGAAGTAAGCCATGTTTTTTTTTAATTCTTTAATGTTTATTTTTCCTTTTGTGGTATTTGGTAGTTCTATTAAAATTTTTACAATATATTCCCAATCATACATATGCCCTAATATTGATTCCTTTATTTTTAATCTTGGGAAATTTTAATTTATGGTATAATCTTCCATAAATAGAAATGTTTTTATCTTTTGTAGTGCTTGGAAAACTCTAGTAGCCAGATCCCAAAAGTTGAAAGCTGTATAATAATCCATTTTTAGTACATATTTAATTTTTTTTTCACATCTCCTAATGTAGGCACCATGTTTTTGAAAAAACATCTAATGTCTAGTAAAATAATTGTGCCCATATGCATCTATCTATTTCCCATCTTGCCATCCATAATTTTTCACATGCCAAGATGTGATCTTGGGTTGGTTTTTCCTATATTAATTTTGATCTAAATAAAATAGATTTATAGCATTATAAACCTTGTTTTTAGTATCACATAAAAACTTTTCTTAGTGCAGATGGTTTGTTTATGGGTATGCCACCATATTTTGGAAATAATCATGAGTTTATAAATAGATTTCATCCTTATCTCTTCTTATATAAATGCCCTCATTATTTATTGTAATTACTCATAAATGAGTCCAATGCCCCCCAAAATTGGTATTTTAAAAAGTGAATCTCAATCTATGTGAGGGATATTCTTCTTTATGTTATAATATTTTTTAATGTGCCAGTGATTTTTCCTTTGTATGGTGTTTTTCTTATTGAACATACCTTCCACATTTTTTTTGGGGTCATAATACATAAAATATTCTATTTAATATCCTAAGGGTGTTTCTCCTTATTTTTTTCCACTATAATTTCCATCTCATCATTAGGTTCTAGGTCATCATCTATTCTTGTAATTTTATTAAGAGTATACACAACATTGAGGTCATAAAATTCACTATCCTTATCTTCTAGACATCATTATTCTAACCATGCTATTTCCATTCAAACCTTTAGTGTAAAATGAATACTAAGCCTTGTATCTCAAATTTGATTTCCTCCTCTTGAAAATCTAAAGACCCATTACAATATACAAACCATTCCAGGTTCATTAATGTTGGATATATGATATCATACATATCAACCACCCCAAAATATACCTTCTTATTTATCCCCATTAACCAATTTCAAAATTATGTATAGTACTAATTGGTGAGAAAAGAGTATTGTTAGCTATGTAAATATCATTTGTCACTATTTGAAATTGTGGTTTCCCCAATAGCTCCCATGTGCTTTGCAGTAACAAATTTGTATTTATGCCCAATTATAAGAGTGTTCTCTTTATTTCTTGACCATTTATTTTGAAATTTAATACAATGGAAGTATTTTTACATTTCTAATTTTTTATAAATACATTATTTGAATTTTTTCATTTGATTTTTCCCTACTCTTTGTACTTTATGTTCTCTCTCTTATTTGTTTCAATGTCTACAAAACTGAATGAGTTTAGTTAGTAGTTATTGTTTATTTATGAATACCATTATTCATTTGAGGTCTATATCCTCATATTCATAAAAATAAGTTTGTTTATATGATCCTTATATTATTTTTTTTTTATTATTTTCCTTATACTGTTTACAATGTGGTCATGTTCATAGATATCAAGTTTCTCACATTCCGCATATACGTTTGATTATATATTAGAGTCATTGGCTACTTATTTACCCTTACCTAGATTCTTCCCACTTTTAATGTTTACCAGTACTTATGGTTGTGAATCATTTTTCATGATATGGCGATATTTTTTTTTTTGCAACCTCTCATATTTTCTTTTTATTGTTTTTCATCACTATCTAGTTTATTTTGACATTTTGATTATGTGGGATGAACTTTCCTCTTCTTCTATTTTTTTAATTATTTATTTCCATGGTGAAATTCATTTTATCCTATACTTTTTCCATTTTATTTAGATGTTTATTCCCTTTCCTAGGGTACTGTGCCAATTAAATTTATGTCCCATAATTTTGTGTAAAAAAGTGTCATTTTAAGACATGAGAATGATTCATGTATACCTCTTTCATGGAATAATCCACACTTCATTGTGGTTCTTCATCAAGATTTATAGAAATGTGCCCCACATTGCCTAATTTGTAACACATTGGTGGGGGTATCTCCTAATTATAACCTTGGTTATAATTTTGATTGTATCCTCTCCCTCTTGGTAATTTACCCTTCTATGATATGTTCCTCTATAGCCTCTATGGCCACCACCTATGAATCCTTGATTATTGTTATAATATTTTGGTTGAGAATTAGAAGATTGAAAATTTTTCATTAAAAGGAGTGTTTGGTACTATTAGATAGGTTGTGGTACTAAAATTGTCTATTGGTAATTTTAGTAAAAGCATTTGTTGTAAAATTATCACTCTTTTCTGATTTATATCATGTACATACATGAGCATATCTATAGTAAGGAAATTTTGACTATAGTTATTAAATGATCCGTAATTTTTTTAGTACAATATTTGATTTGTAGGTGATACCACTTCTAATATATGAAAAAACTATTATGGATGTTGATCATACACTCTACAAATTTCCTAATAAATCCTCTCATTGTATGTAGTTGGTTAAGCTAGTGGAGTCATCATTATTTCTGGTTTCATTGATCTTATCACCATTTATCTTTTCACCATATCAATGTGGGGGAAATATATCTTAGAATGCCCTTTTATAAAATAATTTATGCACCAAATTATTGATCATTGTGTCATATGTTTGTTGACTGGTATCTCATATTGATCATCCTTCATCTATACCTCATTTTATAACCTTAATTACTCTAATTCTAATTATAATCTTTCAACATTATCTTTTAGTGAGTAATTTGTATCTCGTCTCCAATATTGAGCTTATAACCTTAATTCCATTTATAATGTTTCTTCAAATGTGTTGAGTATTTTCCCATCCATATTGGCTCTAAGACATGGGATTAATCCATAAATAAACCGTTATATTATTTCTTTCCATTTAGAGGCTCCTATTATTGTTGTACTATGGATTTAAAGCATTGATCATAATCATTGATAGTTTCCTTCTCTTTTTGGATCAGTTATCTCATCTTGTTGACTCTTTCTATCAATATGTTTGGGTAGTTAAAATCACCTTTAAATGCTTTTTGGTCATCAACCCATGTAGTGTTATGTCTAGAATAAGTCTTCATATACCATTTTAGTCTTGTCTCTTAGTG
The DNA here is from genome assembly GCA_037957365.1 of Torreya grandis. NCBI lineage: Eukaryota > Viridiplantae > Streptophyta > Pinopsida > Cupressales > Taxaceae > Torreya > Torreya grandis. The sequence continues at coordinate 2,999,723 of JARHVA010001239.1, read as the reverse complement.
TACAAAAAAATTGAATAGTATTACTCTTTCATCAATGATATTTTGACTTCTCTAGTTTTAATCCAATACAAAAATATGTTCCTTTTCATATTTTGTTTCTAGTGGAAATTCAATGTATTATATGCCATTTTAGTATTCATTGGTTGGTTAGGAATCCCACCACTCAAATTACTACCATTGTTTACCTAATTTCCCGATGTACTCTATCTTGTAGTTTTATTAGTTTTTTTGTTTTTATTTTTGTTGTCTAAGCCATTTATGTTTATGACCTTTATATATTTTCAAATTTGTTTGAAAGTATCTTCTTCCCAATAATTCCACCTGATTCTTTACAAATTTATCTCCTTTTTCAATCTCTTATTTATGATTTTTGTATCTTTTTTATACTTATTCTCCACTAAATATATATCTCTACCAAAGGGATGGATGTACATGTCTATTTTGAATTAACATGGGGATGTTGATTGGTCTAAAGCATTTATGTCTTCTCGGGTCCTCTTGTAATTGGGATTTGGGTGGATTGTATCACTTTTAATATCTTCTTCTATATTTTATATCTATAATTATACTTATTCCTCATTATTTTCATTAATGAATCCTCCTTATATTAGTCTATATTAATCCTTGTCTCTATTATTTATTTCTCTAATATGAGTACTAACACTTATATCATACTTACCTTTCTCTTAAAAGTTCATATCTATTTCTACCTCTATTTGTTATTTTATATAGTCTGTAAAAAATTCCTCATAATAACTAACTATCAAAGTTATTTCTATTGATAAAATATCTTACCTTAGTTCTAATATATAGTTAAAATCTATCATAATCATCATCTCCTCATGACTTTCATTACTCTCTAAGCCTTGCCCAGTATGTGCCAAACTACTCTAACTGGTTGGCATTCCACACCATAGGTTTTGAATAGTTTGGGTGTTGAAAATAGTGAAACTAAATATGTTAATCCATACCACTTATGATTCATGATTTTTTATGGGGTGGTATATAAAAATTCTTATATTCTTTTTCTTTCGATATCTACATTTGTGCTTTCTTATAGTGTAAATACTAACTTGTCCTTTTGTGGTGGACGGATAGTATTAGGACTTTGAATATTAATATATCTAATGTTATAGGTTATATCAATTTTATCTTTCATCTTAATTTTAAGTAAAATTATTTATTGACTTTCCTTATTTTGTATCACTTTCTTAATCTCTGACTAAATTCTTCCATCCTCCATCTGATTCTTCATATCTTCATCTACCATTTTCTCTTAACTATATTATAATTTATTCTTTTACTAAAATATTATTCTTATTAATTAATTATTTTACATACTATCCTATCCCTTACATATTATTTAACCTCCCCCAACTATTTAGAATAGATATTTTAGGTGGTCACATCTTTTGAGTATCCCACTTCATTTCACACACCATCATATAGGTGCATATCCCCTAAAGAATGTTTTTAGCTTCTTTGACTAACCCTCACTCTAAAAACAAGTTATAGATGAGAATCAATACTTTTTTCAAGAAACGATTCTTCATACCTTCAACAAATTCATCTTTATTCACATCAAATCTCATCTACCCTTATATATCCCAACCTATGGTGAATGAAATGAGTGTATTATCAAACTAATAATTGATATCTTAGGTTATGGGTGTATCAAGTTATTAGAGATCCTCAATTTATTATGCAAACCACTTAATTGGTCATATAATATTAATTTAGAAACCTTTCATATGCTTTGTTTACCATAATATCTAAGGCTAGAATAGTTGTGGAAAGGTAACCCAAAACTCTTATTCCTACACTCTAAATAATAATGAATATATTTTTGGTAATGTTTATCTTATGCTATTAACTTTGGTGTGAAAAAAATAATAATGTTTCTTCCCACCACTATTTTATTTATGTTAGTGTAGGTTTACATAACTATAAAGGATACATCCCCTAGACATTAGTAAACTAAAGTCCATATGGTCCATGAATTTTTGACATTAGATATGAAATTGTTGGCCACATATAGCTTACGCTTATAAAGGTTAGATTTTGTTAGACTAATGTGATGTAAATTTTAATATTTGGTTAGAGTCTTTAATATATACTAAATAATAAGTAGTGCTTATATTCACAATAAATCACATAGTACACACTACACTGCAATTCATACTCTATCTTCTCTTTACACACACACACACACACACACACACATGTGTGTGTGTGTGCGCACGTGCACACACACACATGTATATATGTATGTATGTATCTGTGTGTGTGACCTTAAGTAATTACACACACACACACACACACACACAAACACACACACACACACACACACACACACACACACACACACACACACACACACACACACACACACACACACACACACACACACACACACACACACACACACACACACACACACACACACACACACATACACACACACGCGCACACGCGTATGTATGCGTGTGTGTGTGTGTGTGTGTGTGTGTGTGTGTGTGTGTGTGTGTGTGTGTGTGTGTGTGTGTGTGTGTGTGTGTGTGTGTGTGTGTGTGTGTGTGTGTGTGTGTGTGTGTGTGTGTGTGTGTGTGTGTGTGTGTGTGTGTGTGTGTGTGTGTGTGTGTGTGTGTGTGTGTGTGTGTGTGACCTTAAGTAATTACACATGTTAATTTTCTCTATAACATATTATAATTCTTCTTTATGATTTTATTTCTTTTATGTTATATATATTATATTACAATGTTGTAATATAAATGATGACTCATTATAACACAATTTCATGTTCATGTCTTTGTGAGACATGGCCTTTATTCTCTAATCCAATCATCTTTTCTCTTCAAGGCATTATTTCTTACAATGACATCTAATCAATGAAATACTATGTTTTATTAGCCTAGTGAGTGTCATGTTCTGGTAATACAATTAGATCTATGGCATATTTAGTTTGGTGGAAATATTTTTATTACATAATTTAATAGTGAAGTGAAAATTGTTGGAATATAAAATCATTCCAACAATTTTTACTTCACTATTAAATTATGCAATAAAAATATTTCCATCAAAATCTTAATATTACTATTATTTTTTGTAGTGCCTCCAAAAAAAAAATTCATATTATCTATTTAGATAGATTTCTAATACATAATTTTATTTCAAAAAATAAAGAAACATTCCAAATAAAAAATTATCACATTCAACCAAGAGGAATAGTGACCCAATTTTTAACCACTACATCTACACAATTTTAACTTGTATTTTAGTCCTTGTTTGATATAGATATCAACATAGAAAAAAAATCTTCAAAATTATTACAATAATCTAACGTGGAATGTCATCTATTTTTCTAGGGCATTGAGAATTTTAATAAATAATAATAATCTTGTATTAATAATTTAGATATTATTTAGAGGGATTCTATTTACTTATATGATAAAAACATTTTTTTACGTGATCTTATTAAATAAGGTATTCTTGAATAAATTTTTATCGTATCCATGAAAGTGAAAATAAAGCTAAATTCTTTTATGTTTTAATCATTGATAGGGAAAGTGTATATAGACAATACAAAATCAGTTAGTACATAACTATCCTCAACCATAATTATCTAACCTCATCAACTGTAAATTTACAACTAAGTGGTTTCTATATTAACTAATGTAATAATTAAAATTAATCTAACATTCCCCCTTTATTACATTGTTTTTATAAATTTATCCCTAAAATAGATCAAATTTCACCTTGCTAAGAGACTTGGTGAGTATATCTAATATATATAAATCTATTGGGTAGTATTAGAGCTGAAATTGGTGGTTCAATACTTATTCTTGAATGTAGTGGCACTAGACCTCAATGTGTTTGGTTCTTTCATGAAACATTAGCTTCTTGATAAGCTTCAACACACCTTGATTATCATAAAAAGTGATTGATGGTTGATCTTTAGGAATTTTCATGTTAAATAGAATGCAATGTAACCAAATTGATTCACACATAGTGCCTCATGAAACACAATATTATACCTTTGTGAATGAGATAATTATATATTACTTCTTACTAATACATGAAATTGGTCTAGATCTGAGATGAAAGATGTATCTTGTAGTTTATTTCTTATCATGAATAAATCCTACATAGTTTGAGTTTGTACAACCCTGAAAGAATAATTGTAAGTTTTTATTGTATTTTAGACCATAATCTCATGTACCTTGGACATATCTCAAAATTCACTTTGATACAACCCAATGATACTTATTTGTCTCTAAAATTAATATAAATATATATATGATGACAAAGCATATATTTTGTTTAGTATATGTTAATTAAATGAGACTCCCAAAAATCTTTCTATAGTGAGTTCCATCTACTTGAGGTGAATCCTAAAATTGAGATAGTTTCAAACATTTCTCCATCAGAGTTGATAATGGTTTACAATATATCATCCTATATTTCTTAAGTAGTGTCTTGGCTTATTTAATTTACAAGATAAAAATGTTATTCTTTTTTTTCCAAATCTCCAATAAAAGATAGTAATGAATTAGACCCAAGTTTGTCATGTTGAAGGATTTATTTGAGTCATTATTCAATTCTTAAATGAGATCATCTGAGCCTCTTTTGATCATATGATCATCCACATATAAAACAAGAATGATAATTTTTTAGTCTACCTTATTGATATACAAATTTAAATATGAGGGGCTACAAGTGAATCCATGCTATAAAATATGATCTTTTATCTTAATGTACCATGACCCTAGTGTCTACTTAACTCCATAAAGTGACTTGGTTAAATGACATGCCTTTTGTGGTTGTTCATCAATAAATCATTATGGATGGGTCATGTACATTTCTTCCTTGAGATCACAATTTAGGAAAGCACTTTTGATTCCATCTATTGAAGCTTCCATCCTTTTTGTGTTACCAGTTCATAAATAAATCTAATGGTTTTTATCTCATAGTGGATGCAAAGGTTTCCTCATAATCAATTCCTTCTTCCTTTGTATACCCTCTTTTCACAAGCTATGTTTTATATTTGTTGATACATCAATAAAAATTGTATTTTGTTTTGAAAATCCATGTGTATCTAATGGGTTTATTTCCTATAGGCAGATCAAGAAATACACATGTCCTATTTTTTATTAGGGAATCATATTCAACATCTATGGACTTCATCTATTGAGGTTGAGATATTGCCTCTCAAATTGTCCCTAGTTTAGTGTTATAAACAACTAAACTCATAAGTGAGATATTAACCTCATTTCTTAATTATTTTATTGTCTGAACTCATGATAGAATATCTAGAATGGAGTTCAAGTGTGATTCCCTGATGGTTTTCTCTACCCATTTTTGATGTTGATGTTTCTACTAATTTGATGAATAATTATATTATAAATTTCCAAGATCAATGAAAATTTTTCCTTGCATCTCATCTTCATGTCAATAAGATTCATCATGCTCACCATCTGACTATGGAATCAACTTATGAGAGGTGGTTGTTTTGACTCCTCTTTATCTGTCAATGTGTTGAATGATGACTTATCACAAACCACATATCAAAATTATTAAATATTATATGTATTAATATCCATGAGATATTATTCTTTTGAGGTAGTATTTTACCCCAATAGGATGCACTAGAGTGTCTTTGGTTTGATCTTCTTCCTCTTTTTAATTGGGACATGCATATATGATGTATAACCAAATATTGTTAGATGGGAGATCAAAGATTTATGACCAGTCCATGCTAATTCTAGTGTCTTATCTTGAAATATATTTTTAGTTGCCTTATTTAGAAGATAAACATCTATCTTGACTATTTTTGCCTAGAATGGCACCTCTAACCTCATATTGGAAAGCATGTAATGAGCCATCCCCATGACAGACCTAGTACATTTCTATGTAATTTAATTCTATTGGGGCATATAGGTATAATTTAAGTGTTGTTTGATGTTATATTACTTCAATAATGTTGATAACCCCTTTGGTGTGAATTCCCCACTTTGATCTAAGTGGAGGAGATGAAGAGGCCTCCTTATCTGGGTCACACAAGCTAGTAGAAGAAATTAAAATGAGAAAAGGCTTCACTCTTATTATTAAGAAATGACACCCAAGTATTTTTACTTAAATCATCAACAAAGAATTATAAGTACTTAACTCCTTGAAAATTAGTAGGTAGGGGCCTACACATATTGGTATGCACCACATCAATATGATCCTTAGCATGAGAGGAACTTAGCTCAAATAGAGCCCTATGTTATTTTCCTGGAAGGAATCCAGGTCATATAGTAAAATAATGGGAATGCTAAGGAAAACCACATACCATTTCCTTAGATATAAACTAGTATATGGAACTAGTGGAACGTTTCCCAAATCAATAATGCTAAAGAGAAGTAGATTCTACCATAGATGTAGAGAGAGAAATTGCATTGGTTAAAATTGCATCCAAATTACCTTACCTTCCCATGAGATGAGATAGGATTTGGTGCTATTATTGATTATGAATTCCATAATAATATTATTATTCAAGATTTGAATTACAAATAAGAGATTTATTGTCAATCTAGGGACACACAACACCTTTGTGAGAGTACAACTTCTTATCCTAAGAGGAATGGTGATAGTCCTAATTATTTTTAAAATATACTCATCATTTGCAATCTTAACTTGATCTTCAGTGTGTTGATTAGTTACTGAATGAAATATCTCCTTGTATCCTATAATATTCTTGTTGGTGCTTAAGTGAATCAACTAAACATTGTTATATCATGACAAGGTTTAGGATACAAGAACTACATTCATATGTGCACCATAATCTACTTATATTGGTAACTCCTCTTCAGAGGCATCATCTTATTTTGGTTTATTTTATGTCACTATATGTCCTTACTACTTAAATCATTGATTATTAGGATGTCCTTTTGATTGTTAGGATTCATCTTGATTGGTTTTGCCTTGAGTCAAGTTATTAAAGTAGTAGTCATTATTGTCATGAGTATTTGTGCATAAAATATGACACCACCATTTAATTATATAAGACTTCAAATGATTTTTATGATGTTTTGGCATTTTTTTTTAGAACTTTTGACCATGTTGATTAGAAATCAATACTTTTTTCTCAAACTCATCTTACACTAACTGGATGGATTTTTATTGATGTATCATATTCACCATGTCTTCAAAAGACACTACTTGATTTTTAATGTTCAGTGTGTATACACATAATATTTTTAAACTTTTATTGATTACTGACACTTTGTATCTTATAATAACCTATCGAGTCTCAATCTCCTTGAGTTCATGCCTTAAGGGGTGCACTAGGAGAGGGGTGGGTAGATCATTGATGCTTCATAAGATTGTTGTCCCTTTTTCCACTTGCCATCTACACACTTATCTCCTAAAAACCATTAACCCTTAGCTTATTATTCTCAGTCTTACCTATTCCAATATTTTCCTCTTTCCATCCCTTATTTTCTTGTCTTAACTCCATTTTAGATAATCATTTTTACTAGGTCAACTGGGTTGACCTAGTATAGTTTAGGGGTATTTTTCACTTTCTTATCTTGTTAGCCTTTCGAATGACCTAGTGAATTATCCCTAAAAACGCATTGAATTGACTGGGTCAACCCTATAAAATCATTTTTTTTGGGAGGATTTAGGGTAAGATATTCCTATATATACAAGTTCATTTCCTACCATTTCATAACAGAATAATTAATAGTAAAGAAGTGTGAATGAACATCTTCTTATTGACCATTCTATTTGAGGAATAAAGCTTAGGGTTCCATACTTTCTTTGGATATACATATCTTGGCTTATGGACAAGTCTTTTGGATGTGTAGATAGATTGTGTATCTTAGAGATGATTTATCTTCATTATCTTTACATAACACAATATTATCTTATGAATCACCTTGGCCAAGGGAGAGATTAAAGCTATGTGGGTTCTTCTTCAAAGGTAAGTATTCCTAACTTTATTTCACCTTTGTAAGAGTAGATAGATAGTGAATTTTTATTATTCTCCCATGTATTAGGATTTTTTATAAATTGACATGAGTACATGTCTTCTAATACATGTTTAGTTTAATTTTTTAAGTGTTTCTAACCCCCACTTTATGCCACAAGATTTGGTGTATAATAGATTAGATTTACCTTTTTTTTATTATAATGAGTGAATTATTTTAACCTTAAGACTCCATTAGGGTTGTTGTGTGATTGTGTTAGACTATAGGATTTGGAACGCTTCTTAGCATGATATGTTGTGACAAGTGGTTCCCTAATCAGGTCTAGTGGATCCCCATATTGGCCATGATCTAGATTAACAAGTGTATCCCAATTAAAAGTTTAGGTATTATATATCTTCTTTGAGCAAGGATTGATTTATAGGCATGATTCATTCCTTATCACATACATTCTGGTGAACCCAACATGAATCCTATCCCACCACTAGTTGGATTGTCTTCACATTTCCATTTTTGTTTCTTTTCTTATTAGCATTAGATTAACTTTAGATTTACCTTCATATTACATTTTGGTGAACCCAACATGAAAATAACCCTTTTAGGATTTATTTCACTTATTTTCATTATTTTAGTCATTATTTTTATCATACTAGATTGACTTTGTTGACCCTGTTTTATGACTTATGTGTGCAAGTTTATAGGAACATGTAACTAGATTGACCTAGTTGACCTAGTATAGGTTTCTATCCTTTTAGACATCTATATTAGCCTACTAGGTCAACCTTATACATTATTATCACTCTAAAATAGGTTCTTTCATATCTTGATCGATCCTATCAACCTAATTTGTAGGTTTTTCCAATATACTCCAAGGTTCTTCATCAAAAATATTTCTTCATTGCATCTCTAATCCACCAAGGTTCCTTTATACATATCTATTTATTTATTTTCTATATTTCCTTTCATATTTTACAGTCTTCAAAATAGGTCATGCACAGTCAATTGGATCAACCCTACTGACCTTGTTCTATGTTCTGTGTTATCTAAAATAACTAGGTCAACCCTGGCTGACCCTATACATTTTCAAAACTTACTTCTATAGTACAAGTTCATCCCTATCAAAAATTTTCTATATTTTTTACATATAGTGCCCACACTATACCTTATTTCAAATTTATATTTAATCTCTATATGCTAGTAATTAGTTCACAATTTTTTTCTTGTCGCTTGTATGCTTAGAATAGTTCACATAGTCTAATTAGGGGGTTTTTAATTAACCATTTAGTTTCATTATTTATATTATATTCACACATAAACAAATCACAAAAACATAAAAAATCACTTTAACATTTTGTCTACCTTAGGCTAACCTACTTGGATTTTATCATCAAGGGGGAATTTAACTTGATGCTCTGGTCAAGTATAAAGTGTGGTTAATGGTATATTTTGGCTAATAAACCAACACCCTTATCACTAAAGTGTGTGAAATGAGGAGGTAGTCCCCAATAATAAGCCTATATAAATACCACTATAGTCATTTTTATCCCAAACTACTTGAAACCATCCTTAGATTTTTATCTCGTAACTTTCTTATAGATAACTTCTAATCACATTAAAAATCATATCTTAATAATATAATAAACATTCATGTTAACCAATTGGTTAGACATTTACTTTTTAATTTAATTGCTTTCTATTTACTCGATTATGTGTGCAAAATATTACATTAGCCAGTGTTAGTGTAATATTTTGTTTTGTGTGTTTCAATTAGATTGGCCAGCATTAATCCAATTGGCTATTTGTTTCCATTTAGTACTTAATACTTTTCATTACTTGAAAAATCATCTTGTTTCATTCTCATAATCTATTTTAGGATTTTTTTTAATTCCCTATCTACTATACTAGTTTGACCCAATTAACCCATTAACTTTTCTACCTTTTTTTCCTTATACTGGATCAACCAAATCAATCCTGTATAGTTTGACAACACCTATTTTTATTCTAGGTTGACCCGATTGACCCTATACTATTTTAGTCATCTCTTTTTACTTTGCTTTCTCATCTCCCTTCTTTCCCCTTCATCATGGATTTTATATTGGATAATGACACTGAGCTATAGTCAATAGATATGATGAATTTTACCAACCCTAATAGGCTCTCCAATAAATAGAGTAGGGTTACTCTTTTAGATGTTTTTAATGTTAATATTTCCAATTGAAAAATGAAATATGGGACCCCTCCTACTACCTCTTCATAGAATAATCCTCTTTTCTCATTAGGAGACCAACCTAAATTAGAGTATACTCATGAAATGCTTTTCTTTATTTCTAAATTTCCTCATCATCAACGAAAGGATCCTTCTAAAATGTATAACCTCATGATTAGTGATAAAAATAAAGAGACTCATTCAAATACTCCTATATTTAATACTATATTTGTGGGTACCACTTTCATTAGTTCTCATCTTCTTCCTTAAATTTTGACTCCTTATGACATGACATCATCTTCTCTAACATCTTCTACCTCCATGCCTAGTATCTCATCTAACATGGTAGGTTCTATATCTAGTGGGCCTCTCATAGGATCCAATATCCTTAATCCTTCCACTAGTTCATTTTTTGTTACCGAAGGCAATCATGCTTCTAGTGCTTTTTCCTCTAAACCATTCACCTGTCCATCTTTTGCTCCACAAGCAATTTTTTTGACTAGTGCCTCATATTATCATAATTAATCTTAAGCTCCTATCAAAAGTAATAGTGGTGCCCAAGCCACTAATACCAACACAATTAACAATTATAATGCTTTTAATGTTAATCAAACACATCAAATTTTATTGTAAACTCTCAATCAAATGAATACCTTTCAAGCGCATACCACAAATTAAATGATGAGACTGCAAAACCACCTTCTTAATCTTGAATTCCATCCACAACCAATGGCTTGGGTCATACATAACCATAATTTTCCCCCTCCTCCTCTTCAATATTATCAAGGCAATCTCATTCATCAACCTCCTTTAGTCAATAAAACCATCAAGCATCTATAAAATGAATCTCTTACTACTCAAATTGTTAATATTGACATTAGAGGTATAACACCTAAAATTTATTATATTGGGTCAACCAATCCTACCCTTCACCTTAAAACATTTAGAAATATTTAAAAGGATTGGGTCAAATTAAACACCTTTGATGCTACCAAGTTCCTAGCCAAAAGTCTTGTGAGTGATGTTTTGGATTGGTACAATCAACTGAGATCTCATTCTATTTTTAGTTTGAAGATCTTAGTAAATGCTTTAGTTCAAGAATTCAAAACTAATGATCTTCCTAAAAAAACTTTAACCCATTTCATTCATTACACACAAAATGAAAATGAAACTTCCCAAGCCTTTGTTAAGACATGGAAAACCTTGTCAAATAAATGTGAACATAGCATGGTAGATGACAATTTTATCTTTTTACAAATGATCTCTTTCTTAAATTATAATATTGAGTCTACACTCTCTCTCCATGTACTTTGGAGGAAGATATTGACCAAGCTAAATGTTAACATTTCCTAATGCATCAATTCAAGCCACCCCATCCTTCTATGGGTCCTCATCTCTTACTCAAAAACAAAAATTGAAATATCACTAATGATGGTGTTACCAATTCTTTTGAAACCATTCATAATGTTCAAGATGTCATTTATAACCCTTATTAGGAATTAAATCCTTCTTCTTAAACATATACAAATCCTCAATTTTATTCACCAAATAACATAAATTTTCACAAACCTCTATCCTTAGCTAAATTGTTTAAACATCTACCCAAGCCTCTTCCATAAGAGCTTGACCCTACTCATCCTATGAAATCTTGGTATGATCCTAACATGTTTTATTTGTTTCAAACTAGTTGGGGTCATTCTCATGAGACCTATAGAAAACTTCATAATTTAGCTATGGATTTTCTTCTTGGACCTAATTTTGTTCATGATTCCATTATCTATAATAATCAACAAGCCTATGAGATTTATTTCAAGGACTATAAATCACATGATAAAACTCAAGCCTTAAATCAATCAAATGCACATTTTGATATTTATAAAGATCCCTTACCTAATCATCAACCTATTCAAGACAACCAAGACAAGCCCACCACTTCCACCAACAATGTTGAAAGTCTTGTTGAAATAACATTCAAAGATAATGTGGTCAACATGACTAATATGTGAAGGGTGGTGGCTTTCATTGATTCCCAACCTATCTACACTCATCCTTCATCTAAGATAGATTATGTTATCCAATATTATTCTCCAAATCATTTAAATGAGTTGGGAAAAGATGACCTTATTACTTTTGATGATCCAATTTATGATTATCCCTTGGATAACACATCCCATACTATATATACCACTCTTCCATCATCTTCCAACACTGATGATAAATAAGATTCTACTAATACTTCTTATAATTTTCAAAATTAATATGAACTAACTAGTTCATCATCTCAACATGATCTACAAACTTGTTCTAAATCTTCTTCTCATTCTTATAAAAAAAATTAAATGCACTTTGAATTCTCCTTCCAAGAATCTCCTTAATCACTATTCACCTTTATCTAAAAACCTTCTTATGGGTTATGATGAATGGGATCCCATTGTCAAGATCACTAATCTCCCATCCCAAATTCCATTTCTTGAGCTTATGAGGACATCCCCACATCATAGAAACCACCTCATGTAACTATTATTTAATATGAATATCCCTCGTCCTCCCCTAACAGGATAGGAGGAAACTTTATCTTGTTCTAAATATAGTATTTTACAATAATGTGAAGAGATGTCTATCAATGTTGATGAAACTATAGACACTTCTCTTTCTTTATAATTTCCCATAGCCTCTATGATTCCTATTGGGTTTCTATTTCATGTAAATTATCCTAACTTATTTATTAGCATCCAAATAGGTGATATCCAAGTCAAGCATTAATTTATTGATGAGGGTTATAACACAAGTTTTGCTTCTCTCAATTTCAGTAAGACCCTTTGGTATTTTGAATGAAATCTCAAGTCTACACACAACACATGCCAAGTTTATGATAGAATGAAAATGCCTCCTCTAAGTTGCATGTGGCTTCCCATTACCATCCTATCTATCATCATCCATGTGAAAGTGATGATCTTTAATTTCCCCCTTTATTATAACATCTTTCTTGGTAGGCTGTGGACTCACTACATGAGATATATTGCTTCCTCTACTTAGAAATTCATTAAATTCTCTCACAATGAGCCATTTCTAGGATATAGGGTAACACTAACCATTATAATTTCAAATAATTATAAGATCATGGTGTTTTCAATATTCCTACTCTCGAGCATTTTCCAAGCATTCCATTTCATGAGTCTTAGTGACTCAACTTTCTATTACTCAACTCAATGTTATAATGGGCATCTGAGGCTCATTTATAACATTCCTCTTAACCTCTTAGACTCTGATGATGATGAGCCTAATGAGATTAAATTAAAGATAAAAAATTTCAATCTCTCACCTCATATCATCTCATAGCTTCTTGATTATTTGTAATCTCATTCTCGCAAACCTCCTTGTGATGATATTCCCATAGTCTTCACTAAGACTAGGCATTTTATTCACCATGCTTCATTAGATGACAAGGTTATCCCCACCTATGCCATTAATCTTCACACCTTAGATTTTGATGATGGTTATTCCTTAGATGATCCATTATTAGGTGGTATTTTCCAATCCCATGATGCTGAGATTGTTTATTATCATTCTTCTTTACTTGAGTCTTTTCATGCATCTTATCATTTTCCTTATCTTATAGTTACTTATTTTTGTATTTTCCCCTTTATCATAGGGTAAAAATAGAATTTACACCTCTATTTTATATGGATCCACATATGATTATGATCATGGATCATGTTATGACAAGGCCTTACCATTTTACTATGTACCATAACCATCATAACTAGTTTACCCCTAAGGTTAGTGCAACTCTCCTTAGACCTTATATAAATCCTAATTTTTCCTTAGTAGAGCCTACTATAACTGAGACTCTTCTTTCCATTGTTATATTTTATCTTGCTTTTGCTTCTAATTTTACTAAGCCTACCCATGTTTTTGATGTTATCATTCCTTCTATTGAGCCTAGTTCTATTCCTCCCTCATCATCATCCTCCCTTGGTGATGGTTTACTTTAATTTACTAAGATGGATCCTCTATCCACTAAATGGGCTGATGAATTCTCTTTAACTTCTTCCACTCCTATTATACCTCCTTCCATGAGTGCTTCTACTAAAACTACTCACAAGTGTATATGTTGCTACTATGGGAAAAATAATCATTCTTCCACCCATTGTCATAGGTTGTGATAATATATTGATACCTTGCATCCTTATTCCTTATCATCAAATAAATTGATACCTCCCTTAAAGGTACTTATTGAATATTTACCCAAGTATGGTGAGGTATATTACCTATGGCATCTATGTGGTACCCATCATACTGATCATTATTGCATCTTTTAACATCTTAAAGATTACCTTATAATCTTTCTAGGACCTTTTACCACTCCTCCCACATGTCATTAGCATAATAAATATCCTCATTATTCTCCCATGGATCCACTTCTAGTGGTTCCATCACCTCTTATGGTCCCTTAACCACCTTTTATGCCTCCACCTATGATTCCTTCACCTATGGACCTTCCCTCACCTGTGTATTCCTCTCCACAGGTGAATCCTTCATCTCTAGTAGAGCCTACTCCCATGCATTTTCTTGACCGTCCTTTGCCTAATTTTCCTCGTCATCATAATCCATTGAGTATTCCTACATTTTTAGTTAGGGATATTAGAAAATTATTATTTGCCCAATATTCATTGAAGATTGATGAAAATTTAGTAGTAGTGGGTATCCATCTTCATAAAGACTTATCTGATGTATTGGATAATGTGTGTGGATATATTTACCAATATTTATGAGCATATTCATGGTGCATTCACATTTATATTTTATTGGATGTGTGTTCTAATCTTATATCTATCTATTATATCTTTTGACAATGTCAAATTTCTTCTTATCTTATATCATGATTGCTTACTTGTACTATATTTTTATTATCTTATCATTTACATTTCACATATGATTATATTTATTTATCATTGTTTTCTCTCTCTTGCTTGATTTTTTCTCAAAACTCTCTTTATTTTATCGTCAAGATTTTATTTCTTTCTTACCACTCTTTTTAATAGATAATTTATCTTGTTGACTTGGTTAAACCAACCCTATTCTCTTTGGTTATTATCTCTATATTATCATGTGATCAATTATCAAATAATTTATCTCATTATTACCTCCTTTCATTATTCCACTTTGGATCTCCATTTCCCCTCATTTTTCAATAAACTAATCATATACATAGTTTAGACTTGAGATCACATGTTATGTCATTATCAAACCGAAGTGTCCTAGTTAGACATTGTCTTTAGTTACTTAGCTTCCTTTAGCCTTATCCTATAGCTCATTAATGTGTATCACTATCTCTCTCATGATAAGTCATTGAAAATACATATGGATTATGAATATAAAAAATCCTTAAAAATAAAGTTAAAATCCAAATAATTTAAACAAAATTCAATGATATCAAAAGGCAAATATTCTTAGAATTCAAATCACACTAAAAGACATGATTCAAAGCATATCTCTTTATTCTATTCAAAGATAAAAATCAATATTTTTAATCATGGTAGAGTTAAGGTCATTTTGGGTGTGCTAGGCTAGTAGATTTGAAGAGGAGAATAAAAAAATCTTTTAGTGCTACCTACTTTCTCACATAAGTAGCCAATGTTTGCAGTAGATCAATAGCTCTATAAGGGGTCCTAAAGAATGAGGAACATGTCTTGGAAAGGTAGGTACATTTTCATTTTTCTTGTACCAATATACTTTCATGATTTTATCTTAGTAACACACTTATTTTCCTACAAATCTTTGTGTCTATAGTGAATAGGTTACTTTTGTACATAGATGACCACTAGTAACTTAATGTCTTCACATGTCCTTAGTCTGCCTCTTGTCTCCTAAGGTCTTCACATAATATGCCTAATTATTTATTTTTACACTCACTTTTTCACTCCTTATATCCCATATATTTCCATTTGAGAAATATTGTTTTGTCTAATAATCACTCCCCTTGGGATTTCATTTATGAGTTCATTTGTAAGACCACATATAAGACTTGATATTCCTCACAAGTTATCATCTTTTACTTCCTATTACCCACATAATATATGACCTAATATTATTATTTATTACACCCTAGTGGTGTTCTCTTTATTGAGTTTTAGTGTGAGACTGTGGATAGGACTTGACCCTCCTAACAAAATTTTCCAATACCCAAATCACCATCCAAATTACATGTGTCAAATTTGAGATAAGATTTGATTGATTATGAAGTTACATGTCATTTTAAATTCTTACAATATTTATTTACTATGTTTTATGATTAAATCATTTTTATTTGATTTTTTTATCTTCTTATTTTTTAAGTGTGTGTAAGATTTCAACCATTTCATGAATTTTTCATACTTCCCAGATTCAATTAGTCTGACCAATTTAAGAAAAATCTTTTGTATTTTTGTTTTTTTATCATATTTACTAGCATGATTTAATATGTTTGATTGAATTAATTTAATTTTTTTTATTACCATTTATGCCCTTTTACATAACTTCCATTCTATTACTTTGTTTGTCATACTTCCCAATGTGATATTAGTATGATTTTACTTATTTTAATTTGGTGCAAAAATATTTCACATTGGTTTAAAAACAAATTCCTTTTTACCATCTTAATTTACCATTTCGTGGTTCTTTATACTTAGTCATTTTCTTGTTATTACACATTTCTCAGCATAAAATAGTGTGTAGTGAATTTTCTTTATTAATTATATTTTTCCAAGTGCTTTTTGCTTATTTATTTCTAACCATGCATGTATTTTTTATAATTATAGAAAATAAACCACATCTCATATATTTCCTATAGCATATACAACAAAGCTAAATACATGTTCTAGAACAAAATATATCTTAAGCATCCACAACCTCAACCATAATGAACAACCATAATACACAAGACTGACAACATATACATCTAAAAACAATATGTAAAAATGATACATATATATATATATATGTATATGTATATATATATATATATATATATATATGTATATATATATATATATATATATATGTATATATATGTATGTATATATATGTATGTATATATATGTATATATATATGTATATATATCTATATATATATATATATATGTATATATATATATATGTAAGTATATATATATATATGTATGTATATATATATATATATGTATGTATATATATAAATATGTATATATATATATATCCTGAGTTTAATAAAACAAATACAACCATATACAATGCTCCAGCTCTATGGTTAAGCTCCATCATATCTATCTCATGGCTTAACTAGGTTTCTTGATAAGGCCTTAGTCTAAATCCTCCGAATAGTAGGTTAAAATGAGGTTTTCCAAGATCTCAATCCCTTTACCTATCCTTGTAGGTATCCTACCACACTTATGACTCTATAAAGTAGGTCTAAATCTCTATCATCTAGGCTAATGTATCCATATGTTTATTTCTCTCATATATTAGGGTGTATCATGCCTATATCTCTCCTAAACCCATATATATTGGTGGTTACATCATCTCTATTTGTACCTATATCTACCTCATTACCTCTCCAACTAGTTTAAACTAGCTCACCTAAGCTGGGGTAGATGGTACACTTAGATCCTTTAGTGTCATGGGGTCATATGGATATAGAGTCTCATATAAGATGTCATGGATTTTTCCCCTCATTAGGGACCCCCATCTCTCCTCATCATCCTCATTTGTATCTAGAAAATCACACTAGATGGATATTAGTTCAATGCCATATCTCAAAATATCTATCTACCTCTATTTTATAATAAATACTTAAAGAAATAATTTAACCATATTTTATTACCTATCTATGTCTTGGATAATATGGTCTCACCCTCTACATGCATACCAAGCACAATATCCCCATCTATGTGAGCTCTTCAAAACTCCTTTATAGGTCACCAACTCAGCTCAAACCTAACTATCATGGCTCACATCCATCTCAACCTGCATTTGAGTGCTTTCTCTATCATCTCTTTTAGCTCACCTATGGGGTCATTTAAGATGGTAATAGTCTCCACTCTCTCCTATTCCTCTTACTACCATCAATGTTATGTCCTCAATGGCCTCTACTCATCTAGCTATATAATTGGTAATGGTACATCAAGTATCTCTTCCTCTGCATCCCTATTTTCCTACTCAGCTCTTCATCATGCCTGACTTATCTATGGTCACTCTTGATGTGGTCTCAATTTAATCCTCACTATCTATGGCCCCAATCATCTCCTACCCCATGGATCCCTCACATACCAATCCCATTACTCAGGCATTAATATCAGTGTCATTGAATGAGGTAGGTTTATCTGCCCTAGAACCCATGTGACTAGATATGGCTTTTTCCACTAAAAATAGTGTACAACAACCTCTACCCTCTATACCATTGGTAAAAATATATCCCAACTCACTCATGTAGTTATTATGTGCTTGTATGGATACCACATGATGTTTTTATGTCTCACTAACTAAAACATTGGCATGTGGGGCATGGTCCATACTACTTGGTCCTATCTTCATCTTTGTTTCTGAGATGACTTGCCATTAACCGCATGGGGCAACCTATCTAATTGGTACATAAGAAATCTATCATATATCCAAGTTTTTATCAATATGATTAGTGCCATGGTCCTCTACCCTATAACCAATATCTCATACATATTATGTACTATCTGGACCCATATGATAGATCCTAGGTCATATAGAACTCACTCCTCCAAGATCATCATGATCATGGCTACCATAAATAGTGGTACCTTGTCATCTAACTTGTGACATAAAACCCATTATATCACAAGTCCTATCATAACCTTATAGATATCTATAATCTATGATGTAAATACATCAAACATGTTAACTCTCTTACTTGGTAATATCATTGCTAAGCATGTAGGCCATATAGCTAAGGATCTCCTCTACCCTAGACTATTTGGTATCCCTATGGTCACCTGTGATCCTACTATAGGTATCCCTAAGATGGAATGGAAATATTATTGCATGATATCCACCTCTACTATATCCCTATCTACCTCCCATTTGAAGGTGTTAGTTAATCATTCCCAATAATTAAGGATCATGACTAACAAATTATTATTAAGGGTGGTCTTACACATATCAACTATCCCTCCTAGAACTATAGATCCTATTCTGGCCCTATCTCTATCTAAAAACCTATCTAACAAGTTTGGTAACCATTTCATATCTACAAGTCTCTAAAATATACATTTTCCCTACACCCAAGAAATAATAAAGGATGTATTAGTTCCTTCATGTCATGTATAGTCATAATACATTTTGTTTACATTGTTAAAGTAAAAACAAGTCTAAATTAATTTATTTTAGTCAATTTACCCTATTTATAATCTAATCAGTCCTTATTAACATTAATTGGTCATTTTTGTCCATTTTAACCCTCTTTTGGCCTTCCACATGATTTTTCATATCATTTTAGCTTTTTGGTCAAACTAGTTTGACCAAAATTTTCCTATCTTTTTGATTGATTAACTCAAAAATCTGAGTCAACCCCCTTCTCTTCCCCTCCCTAGTGTTGAGTTTCTATTTTGGACCTTTCAAACCACTTGGTAACTTAAAACTAGGCCTTCATCTTGTAGAATGTACATGGTCGATCCATACCTACTAGGTTAGCATAATGGATTCTACTCATTTCTAGCCTACTAGGTTGACTGCGTTGACCTAGTAATTTTTACCTATTGACACCTTAAATTTTCTTAAAAAAGTGTTATTTTTTCACTTTATTAATATACCCTCTCCCATAGAATCTAATTTTGTTTCATTTTAACATATAGAAATTCTTCAAATCAAATTTTACTAAAAATTCACTTAATTCAATAAAAATTTCAAAACTAGTTGGAAATTCATAGTTGTATACCTATAGTGCACCTGTTGCCACCTTTGGAGCCTTTCCCTATCTAGCATGTCATATCCTCACCATCCTATATTTTTTTCTCTTCATAGCTCTATTTCCTCTCCTTTACAAATCAATATAACAAATGAATTATCTTTTCCCCTATTTAAAAACACTTTTAACAATTCAAAATTTGTAATTATTGTCCTATGAATTCTTTCTTTTGCCTATATCTATGTTTTTACTCATCCACTTTTCAAACCATAAAATACATTAGATTCATGATGACACATAGATTAATTTCCACTATAATTTTTCAATATTCCATAAATTTTTTATTTTTGGCTATTTTTTGCACTAACTTCTATAGGTTCATCTAGGGTTCTCTGCATTGGACACCTTCACATATTTTATAGTTTAATTAATTATCTATGACAATAAGGTAAGTTAAAGTTATGTGTTTTTATATTCAATCTTTTAATTTATCTTATTTTTTTTACTATACTTTACTTAGCATCAACAATGTGGGTTATCATATTCTATTTATTGAAGCACCATATCGTGTTGCACTTATGTGACACATGATAAGATTCAAGTGGGGCATATGTATACACATAATATTTTCAAAATTTTATTTATTAATAACTCTTTGAATCTTGAAATAACCTATTGAGTCTCAATTTTATGTGTACATGCCTTAAGAGGTGCATTGAGAAAGGGATGGGAGACCATCAATGCTTCATAAGATTTTTGTCACTTTTGCCACTTGCCATCTACACACTTGTCTCCTAAAAACCATTAACCCTAAGCTCATTCTTCTCAATCCTACCTATAGTAGTTTTTTCCTCTTCCCATCCCTTATTTTATTACCTTAACTCCCTTTTGGATAGTTAATTGTATTAGGTTGACTAGGTTGACCCAGTACAATATAGGGATATTTTTCACTTTCTTATTTTATTAGATTTTTGGCTGACCTAGCTCATACCTAGTGATTTATCCCCAAAAAAACACTGGGTTGACCCTATATAGTTTATATTTTAGTGTAGATTTAGGGAAATATCTGCCTGTATATACAAGTTCATTTCCCACCATTTCCTAAGAGAATAATTAATATAAAATTAGTGCAAATGAAAATTTTCTTATTGACCATTCTACTTGAGGAATAAAGCTTAGGGTTCCATAATTTATTTGGAGATATGGATCTTGTCTTGTGGATAAGTATTTTATATGTGTAGATATATTGTGTATCCTAGATATGATATATCTTTATTATCCTTACATACCACAACAATCTCTTGTGAAGCACCTTAGCCAAGGGAGAGATTGAGGATCGGTGGGTTCATCTTCAAAGGTAAGTATTCCTAACTTCATTTTTCCTTTGTAAGAGTAGATATATAGTGAATTTTTATTATTATCCCATGTATTAGAATTCCATAAACATTGATGTGAGTATATGTCTTCTAATATATGTTTAGTTTAGTTGTTTTATTGTTTCTAACACCCACTTTGTGCCACAAGCTTTCATGTGCACTAGATTAGATTTAATTTCTTATTATTAGAATAAGTGAATGATTTTTAACATAGTAATCCATTAGGTTTATTGTGTGACTTTAGGCTTTGGAACCCTTTCTAGTATGATATTTTGTGACAAGTGATCTCCTAATCGAGACTAGCATATCCCATATTGGTCATGCTCTTACTTAAAAAATTTATCCCAATTGGAAGTGTAGGTATGCTCTATCTTATCTGAGCTAGGATTAATTTATAGACATGATGAATTTTTTATTGCATACATAGTGTTGTGAGAAATTTCTAAAACTAAGAAGGAAGAGATCTTAGAGTGATTGAGACCAACATCTTGTCCTCAATATTTTCACTAAGTGTAACTATTTATACACAAAGTTATACCACTTGACATAATAAATCTTAAAATTTATGTCCATATTTCATTCTGAGGGTATGAATCTTGGAATAAAGATTGAGGATCTTTATTTTTTTCTTCACCTCATAGATAGTTGACAGAATGTCCCAAGCCTCCATCAATGTTGATGCATCCTGAATATGTAGTTAAACCTCATCATTGATACTAACTATAATCAACATTAAGGATTTGGAATTATACTTTTCATTCTTCATATATTCATCAACTCTAGTTTTATGGGGCACACTACCAGTGATGACCCCCTATAATTCTTAGAATTGAATAATAGTGCACATTTTTGTCTTCTATACTACATAGTTGGGCCCTTTTAGGAGATGGGCATCAGAAAGAAGAAAATTTGGCACTAACATGGATTATGTCTTCCTTAAATCTATATGTTGCTTCAAAATATATAACAAGAAAGGTAACAAAATATTTTATTGCTTCAAAAATTCCATATTGCAAAAAATACCTAATCAAAGGTAATTATTTCCTTTACAATATCAAACCTTTTGAGGGCCAAGGTGCTTGTTGTCTAAATACTTTTAAGAATTAAATGTGGCATACAATAGAGCTCACTAAGCCTATGTAGTTAGATTCTATCACTTTTGAGGGTGTTCTTCATCATATTCATCATATACAATATAACCTTCTTCTAGGTTATCATGTATCTTCCTTGATTGAAATTGTACATCAAACTAGAAATATTCTAGTAGTCCTTACTATATTAATTCATCAAATTTTAGGTTTTCAACATTTTTAAGGGTGTCTTGTAGATAAAATTAAATACATGTTTAACTAATAGAACTCATCACCTTATATAGGCATTTTAAACAACTTTCATAGTCTATGTTTGATACTCGGTACCAACCTTGAAGGCCTTATGCACATGGCAGTTTATTTTAAAAAAAATCTTGTGAGTGAATCCACAATCTAACTCTAAAACCATCAATGGAAAAATTATATATCATTTCTACAATGATGCTATGATAACTTCTCTACTCCATAACTCATATGGGCCTTTAAAAACTTATCAAGGATAGATAGAGGGAAGAGGGAAACCTTCCTCTTGTAAATAAGACCTTAGTAGGGCTCATCACCATAGGCATTATGGTGGCTATGGGAAATCACATATGAAAAGTTGAGAAGTAGTGTGAGGTGTGTGCTAGGTGGGTTGCAGTGTCTTGGTGTCACCAAAGGAAACATGGTATTTATGTTTTCATCCAACTTCCTCAAAATTATTGTGTTTACACTTATCATAATGTCCACCATTATACTTATCAGCACTGTGAATCCTCTTTATAAAGTTGTGATATGATAATGAAGATATATATAAATTATTTTATATTTTAATAATTGATATAGAAAGTGTATATAGATAATAAAAAATTAGTTAGGATAACTTTCCTTAGCTATAACTATCTAATCTCCTCAACCATAAATTAATAGCTAATTAGTTTCTATATTAAATAATGTAATAATTATAATTATGTTAATAGAAAGTCACTCCATCTCAAAAATTCAGAAAGGACAAATGGATTGTGATGAAATTATTTATACAAATAGACTTAACTTAAAATAAATAGGATGTGATAAAAATTATAAATCATATTAACCTATTTGTATTTTTTTATGTTCTTAAAAGTAGTGAACAGGGTTTAATACATGATACACAAATTATATATCTAGTATTTATAAATATTCAGTTTTTTTCTATATAATATTAATTCACAATTGGATATCTTTCCCAAATTTATTTACTATATTTTCCTATAATGCTAACTACCAATTGGATATTTCCATTTATATGTATGTGAATATTGAATATTTAATTGAAAACTAGATATTTTCATTCATATTAGTTTTACATGATAATTTGAAATGACAAGGTTATAAAATAAATTACATATTATTTTCCATATTCAAAATTTTTGACTTCCAACTAGAAGTTTCCATTCATATTGGTTTGAATATTTGTTTGAAATACAAAAAATTGATAGTGGATTAGAATGTTAATTGATAACTACATATTTTTAGTGATAATGATATGTGTTTAACCATTAAATTATCTAGGTGATCTTATTATTAGACCTAGATTTAATTAAATGGTTATACATAAATGAAATGACATAAGGGTGATAATTAGATCTATAGTAGGCCAATTAGATGCTAAACTCAGATATGGTATATGTTGAATTCATAAAATTGAGATATTATATATATATATATGGAAATGATAAGGAAGTAATACAATTAGTCAATTTTGATGCTAACATAGTGTTGGATTTGCAACATGCATGAATAAGGTTGGAAGATAGTTCTAGAAAAATCATCATATTTTGGATCTGATGCTTCTAAAGCTCTAGATAATAACATCATCCTTGGATGGTTACATCAACTCTACTATATTGGTTTGATATAAGTGTCATGTATATAATACCTATTGAAAATGAATGTGACCACCTAGATGCTTCTAGGCTTTACTTTACCTTTGCTTTAGTGCATTTTGATCTGTGCCATGGAGAATCTCTCTTTGTGAAATGACAAATCCCTAGTTCTCCATATTTATAGTGACCTTGGGGGAAATGTGTTAATGGGAACACAGTGTCAAGATGAAACTAGACAAATCATTGTCATTTGGTGTTGCCTAAATATCCAGTACTCTAGAATAAGTCTTCATACTCATGTATTTCTCCCCTATGGGTTGGCTTGTGTGTGAATAATGTAATATGTGGAAAGAAAGTATAATAGTAACCTATCATGTAAATTAAAAAATCAAGATCCTGGGCTAATCCTTTAGTATTTCATACCTATAGATGTGTTTCACCTATGACATATGGAAATATTGAAGTCTTATACAATTGAATGTATGATAGAGTGCTTTTATAAGTTTCTTGGTCTCTTTTGGTCTTTTCTAGGTGATGAATGAATGAGGGTTGATATTTTATTTATATCAATCCCTATGGATAAATAATTCACATTAAATCACTTATATTTATCATTATTATACATTTTATTTGCAAATTAGATGACTTTGGGGCACCATACACTTGCATTAGGTTAGGACACTAACATTGACACTAGTGTCTATCCTAGACAATGATGTATAGGGAGAAAGGAAATAGGTACCGAGTACAAACTTGTAGAGGTGGAATATAAATACATTTTAAGCATTTTGGGTAAGAGATGGGGTCTGCATCATCAACATAATATTGGTTATAATAATTGATAGTCTAAGGGGCATAAGATATAGTAGACTTAAGACTTATGAAAGCGTGAAAGGTTTACAAATAAGAGGAATAACCAAGGTCTTAGTTTTCCAAGTGTACAAGATAGAGGTGATAAACAATCCATAATATAATGTGTACATTTTATCCCCCCTTTTAATCTAATAATTAAATTGCTCATTTAACAGGAAAGAATGTATACCTAGGTGTATGCATCCATTTTCTTTACATGTGCCAAACTTGAGTGATTTTTTAATGATTAACATAAAAACAAGATCATGTTACACTATATAATTATTGCATATAATATATAATTTCAAACTATTAAAAATGATTAAAATTAAAATAGCAAGGTTTAGGAGTACACATATGTGTTGATGTAACCATATTACCTAATGGAAAGTTTATTTGAAAAATATGTATCATTGTAAGGCTCTAAAATTTGAGATTAGGAAATATATATATATATATATATATATATATATATATATATATATATATATATATATATATATATATATATATATATAATTTTTTAAAGTGTATATATATAAGGAGATAGAGAGAGAGAAATAGAGACTAGAAGGCCTATGCCTCCAACCTTGGATCAAAAGTGAGTTATTACCTAGTAGCTGAGATTAGCTCAACCATTAAACCCAATGATAGTTATAAGCTGGTGAGGTTGGATGATAAAATAAAGTTCATCATAAAACTTGGAATTATTGAGTGATTTTATCACCTCAACCATACCAAAAATTAAACCAACTACTATAGTATATTATCTCGATAAAGTCCATGAAATTATATGGGGTATCAATATGAAAACATTTATGATGTGGTGATAGTCCATAATAGATTTTTGGAATTTAAAACTAATTTGAATTTTGAGATATCAAGAAAACATTTGATATCATATGAAATTTAGATATGTCTCATGTTGAAACTATGTATAACAATAGTACCAATGCAATACATTATGCCACAACTATGAATCTGAATCATATAATTGTGTGTTTTGGACAATTCAAAAAATTGTGTAAGTCAAAAGCATGCCCTCACTATATATGGACTTATCTAAAAATTGGTATAAGTACCAATGTGGAGAACATGTTTCCAAAGCATTCCCCCATTATAATATTGAGATACATAATACTGAATATGTGGCAAGAACATGCTTCCAAAGCATGCTTCTATTGAATTTGAGAACCGTGAATGTTTGGAATCCATGACCATATGACATTCCCTCACTGAATATAAAAACTATGAATTTATGGAATCCATGCCCATATTACATGTCCCCATTGAATCTAAAAACTAATATAATTACCATATATTGAGTGAGTGTGGATAACATGCTTCAACATCATGCCCTCACTAAATCTAAACATTGTGCCAAGTGTGGAGAATATTCTTCTATGAAATTCCCCCACTAATATGCCCTATTTAAGGTGAGGGAGAGATAGGAATTGGTATTTTCCTCACCTTAAAATAATAAGATAATTATATAATATGTGAATGTAACCATGTATCATATAAAAGGAACATGTATAGGTAAATAACATTGAAGCACATATAACAAATGTGATCACATGTAAGCCTAAGATGCATGATAATTATTATGGAAATGTGTAAATAATAAAAATACAATCTTAACAAGAAAAGAAGCACACACATAAGAACACTCAAAATAAAGTCAAAATTCAATGGTCCAAGGAGACCAAAAACAAGGTGGAATGTTCAAATGTCACACAATCAAAGGGATGTGACTTAGTCAAACATCCATATAGGCAAGGATGACATATTATAATTTCCATACAATAAACAATGAAATATGAAAATACAAATGAAATAATACATAGGAACTAAGGCAAAAAATAAAGGAGCATATTCAAATTCTCTAAAAATAAAGATAATTAAAAGGAAAGACACTCAAGGAAGTGCATAAAGTAAAACATAAGTAGCCATTATAAACATGTCATAGTATCCCATCGATCAAATGTGTTAGGAAAAATGTAAAGTGTATAACATATAAAGTGTCATGCATAAAATATAATTATAGATAAAGGAATGTGTAAGTACATATGGAATCTCAAACATGATAACTAAATGTGATCATCAAACCATATAACCTATGTGTATCAAGATCAAATAAGTAAATTCCCCCAATGTCTATATGACATGAGTAGAGGGAAGGCCCAACATTTAAAATAAGAATATATCATGTATCTATGTATGCATATATCAAAATCATGGATAAGTGTGACACACTTGTATGTAGGAGTAACTAAATATGCAATCCATCAACATGGAACTAACACATAGATGCCAAGGAGCCAATATAACATGTAGGTGTCAAAAATATTCTTGGAATCTTGAATGGTTTTTATTTTTTTAGGATTTTTGGAATATTTCTTATGTAATATATTTATGCAATTGCATAATGTTCATTGGGATTTTGAAAATATTTCCTTCTAGAATATTAAAATAGGATACACCTTTTCCTAACTTTTATGTAACTGTAAATGGTCCTAACTAATTTGGTTTGAACTTTCCCTTTTCTTATTTTTATGCATTGGTATTCTTTTGACTTTATTTTAGTACTAGGTCAACCACATAAAATTCACATGGTTGAACCTTTTTTTATATAATCATTTTACATGACCCTGATAAACATGTAAATTCTCTACAGCATGTGTGCATTTGTCACTCAACTTCTATAACTGATGTAATCTCTTTTCATGCAATTCATTATCTTTGATGATGTCTTTTAGAGAAACACATAAAGAAGATATCTCAAGTTAAATCAATAAAATGAACTTTTTAACATAGACCAAAGAATAAGGTGTGACATGAGTAGGTGTGTATACACTAGTATGGTATGCCCATAGAGCTTGTATTTAGTAGAAAATAATTTTACATATACCATCTATTAATTCCAGTCAATGTTTTATTGTTCAACTATTTTTCCAAGTATTTTGATAAAATTTTTTATTGGTTACCTTTGCCTAGCCATTGCTCTATGGCTAATAAGGTATATAAAAGGGATGTTTAATCTTGTATTTACTAGAGTGTAGTGTAGGCTTCAGACTCATGTAGTTCTACCCTACATAAATAATTTTACTATCTTTTTTTAGTGATTTATACCTATAGATGTGTTGTATATATGATTGGTATGGAAATATAGATGATTTGTTCAATTAAATGCTTGATAGAGTGCTTTAATAAGTTGCCTTGGTCTCTTTAGGTATTTTTTAGGTGAGGTACAAATCAAGGTTGATATTGTATTTATATAAATCCCTTCAGAGAAATAAATCATGTTAAATCACTTAGGCCAACCATTAGTATACATTTTATTTGGAGGTTGGATTACTTTAGGACATTGGACACTTGCGTCAAGTCAAGACACTAAAGTTTATGCTAGTATCTATCATAAATGTTAGTGCCCAAGAAATAAGGATGTAAGTATAGGCTTAGAAATTTTAAAGGTGGAAGATAATAATATTTTAAACATTATAGGAAAGATAGAAGGTCTATATCATCAACATACGACTTGTTAGACTGAGAGACATTCTAAGGGGCATAAGATAGAGTAGATGTGAGACTTTTAGAAGTGAGAAAGGCATAAAACTTAGAGGAACAACCAAGGCTTGAGTTTTCCAAGTGTATAAGCCTAAGGCGATATATAATCCATAAAATAGTGTCTATAATTTGATTATACAATCTAAATATACATAATTTCTAGTAGATTGGAATTTTTGTTAACAATTATATATTTTCAACCATAATGTTTTAAATTTTCAACTAAATATAGATAATAATGACAAAAATAGAGGATAAATTCAATATTATTCACTTAATTATAAGTTTTTGATTTCCAATTATATAATTCCATTTATAATGGTTTGACTAATTTCCTAGTTTAAATATTAAATCCAAATGTATATTATTATGGCATTTCTAGTGGCATAGAATGTTAATTAACAATGAGATAAATATTCTACATGGTTAGGCTTGGCATGTCAACTAGTAATTATATAATTGACAACTAGATATCTCTATTCATCTTTGTTTGGGTTTTAAATCTAAACAAATACAATCATGGCACTACTAGTGGGCACATTCAATATTACTTGTGTGATTCAAAATTTATGTTTAGAGATACATATTTTTATATTATGAATATAATTACTCTTATATTTCAAAAATATTATGTATAAAATACAATCATGGAATTTCAAGTGGAAAATTTTAATATTAATAACATAATTAAATATTTGTACTTAGATATACTTACTATTGTGTTTGATATAATTTTTCTACATTGACGTTATCTTGAATAATTTTTCTTGCCTAGTTATCAAATGTTTTTTATAAGATTTCAGTACATTTTTATTTTTTTGTTGAAAAAAATAATTACCCATATATGTACACATTATTATATGTTTGATTTAATATTAAAACACCAAGATTAAAATAAAATTATTTATCTCATATTTTTAGATATTCTTCCAATTAAAATAAACTTATTAGCATTGGAATTAGAAATATTATTATTTGGATTTCTAGGGATTACTGAATTTGGATCACCCAGACAAAAAATGATTTTAAGGATTCATGTTATAAAACATTATGATGTTCATTTATAATTAATTTATTCAAGATAGGAAAAAATCATTAAAATATTGGGTTGTGTTTTACTTATATAATTTGAATGTTTTGTTATTGCATTCATTAGTTTGGCTAGCTACAAAAAGTTTAATTTGTTTTTTACCTAGGAATATCACATTGTGAGATAGTTGAAATTTTTTTTAAATCAAAGAAATGAAATATTGTATTAGTACACATAGAAAACATACAAATTTTTCTATAAAATTACAAACATGTGTATGCAAAATAAAATAGATTGTTCATAGACATGAAAACATGCTTTGATTATAATAAATAAGATGCCTTTTATTTGGATTTATTTAAAGTTAGATATTTGATGGTACACTATATTATGATAAAAAAATATTAACACATTTATGTGCATGGATAGCGAATGTGGGGCCACACCCAAATATTCATCTCTATTTTGAAACATCTAAGAAAATATTAATTACTTTGATTGAGTTTATTTTAATATATTAAATCAAGCTATATAAACAAATGAATTTATCAAGCTATATTAGAGAGATTTAAAAGGAAATTAAAATTGTTAGAGAGATTATGTTAGCTAGGGATAGTGTTAATATTAGGGTTGGAAAAGTTTGTAAAAATCCATTTAGCATGCTAAACCTGGAGCTTGAAGTTGCACTCAAAGAGGAATATGAGATATAAAAATAATATGAAGAAATGTGTGATACTCACAAGTAGATGACTCATAATAAAAAGAATACAAAAGTGGCCAAGTCTAAGAAAGCCACTAAAAATCTATTGAATCTTGTATATGCACCTAAAAATTACATGGTGTGACATGTCTAATATAATGTCCAAAGATGATGCAATGATCTCCTAATTTAAGGTCAAGTGGGTTCTCTCTAAAATTCTAGTCCCTACTTTCTCTTGATCCTTTTCTTCACTTAGATCATTTCTAAATTATTTATAATTTTTTTTAATAGGACAAAACCACCCTTATTATTTATGTAACTACCTCGGTCCATTACGAAACCTCCCTTAAAATAATGGAACCATCATGGTAGTTTTTAAAACCAACCTGACAGAACCATGATATATAGAGTGGCTTCATATTATAATAGGGAGGTTGTGTCATTATATAGGATGTTTCTATCACCAAGATTGGTGGTTACATAACTAACCCTTAGAAATAGGGGTGGTTTCAACACTTCTTGTCTACCTTCTAATGTTAGCTCCCATGAATCATTCATTGACATGCTTTGCATGATTTGAGTCATGTTTCTAAATTTTATCACCTTTTTTTCACCTCTAATTAGGTTTAGTTCACTCCCTTTTCTATTTTAAATCATTATGAGCCCGTCTCAAGTTCAACTCCTAGTTCAACTTAGTTAAACCCCCCCATGAAAGTTCCCAACTCTTTCTACAAGAAGGCCATTTTTGGTCAAATTTCATATCCAAAATTTTGCATTATATCTTAGAGTTTTAAATATTTTCATAGCCATAGACTACTACCAATTTTTTGAAGCTCTAAATTCATTTTTTTCATGTTTTAATACACAATTTCAAGAAAGGGAAGTCATTATATTTGTAACCATATCTTTCCATTCATTGAACTAGCTAGCCACAATCAACTACTTTTTATTTGGATTTATGTCTCTCTTATCTTACTCCTTTTGTTACTTTTATTTGATCATTATTCTAATCATAGAGTTCCTACAATCATTTGGTTAATGAAGGAGCTATAATGTCGAGGAACACATCACAAATATTACTCTTACTTTCAATTTAGCTCCACCTTGATTAGTTTGGGACTTTCTAGTTTACATTTATTTATTTTTTATAATAGATTAGATTAGTTTACTTTTTTGTGTTAGTTTAAATATTTAATTTGAAAAATCCAAATTTTATAGGAAAAAAATCTTCTCTCATATCTTTGCATAAAAACATTAGTTAAATTTCTTCACTATTTGTATCTAGTTAATAGATCATTTCATAACACAAATTTGCATCTAAACCATAGGTTAATTTTAGAGAATAGATAAAATACTTTAATCTATAATCACAATCAATTTTTAGTTTAAAAATAAACTCTTATTCACACACTAATAAGTGGATAACCCTATTCAAACCTAGGTAGTCAATAGTTGTTGTTTTTATATTCATTTATATTTATTTTATAAAATTAAAAATATTATTTATATTTTAATAATTAAAAATATTAGCATTCAAATATCTATTTTATTCAGAATAAATCATTCAAACATAGTGTGCATCTACCTACAAATACCAAAACTAAGTCTAGATTGAATTTACAAAGAGAAGTCCTAGATACTTTGTAGTATTGACCTAAATATGAGTTTATTTTCATGTTATAAAACATTATTTTTCACATTATATCCATTCATATATAATATGAAAATATAAAAAACATCTCATATAGCTTGCATACAAGTAGAGCTAGGAAAAATCAGCATCTTGTATAATAGCATAGGTTCCTTATCTCCTTCTTTGCATGTATTAAAAATATTGAAAATTATAAGAAAAAAATTGATTTGATTTACTTTCATATTTTAAACTATTTTATGTTTAGAAAACAAGAATTTAATTTTATAAACCCAAGAAAATTCTTAAAAAAAAAAAAAATGTCAAAAGCCTTTCTAAGACAAGCAAGATGTATAAAAAGCCTTGCCAATCCATTAAAGTAACCACATCGCAAATAATATTTATCCATATGCATGAGCACCATATATAAAGCCTTGATTAAACATTATAGCAATCAAAATTTACAATCTATTACCTAAATAGGATCATATACTTCTCCATAGATGTTTCTTAGTCTTCTTTGGATGACCCTCCTAAAGATACCAGGTCTTGTCTAGAATGGTCTATTCCCTAGATTTAGAGCACCTAGTCCAACCATCATTACATAATCTAAAATTTATACTGAGTTGAGATGTGATGTAATTCAATCAACTCCCATTTGTCACCTCATCATATATACTTTAGACATACTAGAAGAGCAAGAACACATCATTAATCTAGCTATCTTTGTTCTCCTTCAGAATAAATGATGTCAACACAACAATATCTAGTCCTAATCTCTCATCCATACCTCCTTTTCCTCATCAGTTATAGCCTCATATTATATAATTCACATTTAGTGTGTGATATTTACCAAACATAGTCAACCCAATAGAGTGTACCTTTTCCCACACATCATTCAACCTAATCTCCCTCCTTTCCCTAAACCAAGTATTGACCAAGAACTTTGTCTTTTTGTGATATAAGAGACTAAAGGAGCTTAGAGATATATTTATAAATAGTTTTATGTTCTTAATGAGCATCAAGATTCTGATAATATATTTTTTTCCATCATGATAACCCATTACCACCACATATCCCAAATCCCATTCCACCAAATAATCAACCAAATCTCCGGCCCATCCATTATGTTGACTACCTTGGCTGCACCTTGGGGAGTCAAGTACACCATTTAACATGTGTTAATTATAATGAATATAAATTGGTGAACCCAACATGAAATTCATATCATTTTACATATCCATTATTATTTATTCTCTCCACATTTTCCTTGCATTTCATATTTTGAGAATACTATATAATCCCTAAGTATGTTTATTCAAGACATCTTCGAGAGAAACATAGCCTTTAAAATATATAGAATGAGTCTTCACCCTAGTGGTGAAGAATTACTCCATGGTTGGAACAATGCCACTCCTCCATAAAATGTGTAATCTCAATATCTAAATCATCCTTTCAAATCACAAACCAAATCAGGAGTAGTGATACACAAGCTATAAGATCCATCTAAAATTGCCAAAAATCACCCTAACTCTAACATTTCCTTAAATGGTAGGAGTGACACCAATGTTCCTATTGAAACCCAAACATAAATTATATTAAAAATCCCATATGCCCAAATTATAGAAACACATGACCAATACATTGATATAATCTAAAATTTGGAAGACAAACTACGTAGACTATAAACACCTTTGCATCCTCCTCGCACTAACCAAAACATTATCAACCCATAAGGGTAACACCAAACATCTCTTTCATATGACTCTAACCATAATAAATCTATTTTTGATAGTATAATAATACCTCCTATAGTTTCTACCAATGATATCACCATAATAAGTATTCCTTGTTCTTAGAAAGAACTCATACCAACCTTGGTAGGTCAAAAATAATATTTAGAGAGTAACCAAGCCTATAAAAATAAAGGGATGGATAAAAATACATATAATAAAGGCCATTCCTTTATTATTCTACCTTATTTTAAATTTACCAATTTCTAATGTAACCATCTGACCAACCTATTTTCAATCATGCATCAAACTAATATCCAAGGGACATCCTTACTCATGGCATCCCCAATCCCCATAGTTTTAACATTTATCCATCCTAAAAAATCCCTCCTCACAATCCTATGGGAAATTTTTACACCTAAACTTCTCCCCATAATATGGTGGCTAATACTCTTCCACCCTACATCCATCTAAGTTTTATGCCACCCCTATGTGCTACCCCTTGACAAACCAACCATATACTCAATTATACACCTCTGAGCTACATGTTACCCACATATACTACTCAACAACAAAAAATTACCTTATATTCATCTAAAAATCTTCCTCCTTATTATCATAATTTCTCTAAATCCACTCAACTAGATAACTATTTCCCAACCTATTCTTCACCACCATAACAAACACCTTTTCTAACCAGTGTTTATGCAAGTCACCCATATCCAAACCCACTCATTAAATCTTATTATAATCCACCTTTTATATAATTTAATGACATTTAAACATATGTTAAGTAATTGAAATAACCCTTTGATCATAATATATGAGGAGTTATCCTACCACTTCCCCTACTTGACCTCCCTAAATTCAAGAGGGAAGGAGATATAGATGCACGTATGAAGGAATATGCTATTATTATTAGAGAACTTTTACTTTGGGATGGGGTAGTTAAGACAAATTTTCCTAAATACCCTTAAGGAATAACCATCAATTGATATTATTTCATCTATACATTACTTTTACCAACTCATGGATGAGTTTACCAAAGCCTTTGATATGAAAAAACTCTAAAAGACTTGCATATGAGAGTTCTTGCACATAAAGAAAGAAAATTATGAATCAAATTCAAATTTCATTATGAGATGGTGACAAGTCTTATACTCATTTGCCAATGCACCACACATTGACTTATTGGCCATTTTAGCCCACATACCAAGCTTTTACCTAATTTAAATAAATGAATAGGGTCCCAATTGATGAATAGATTAGGTGGCTATGAGTAGGCTCAACATTTCAAGTGAAGGGATCCAAGTAGGTATTCATGGTTTCGATCAGTTTTAGGAATAGATCCATTAAAGGCCTAAGTTTTCACTTTTCCAACTTTTGGCTAAGTATAACACCTAGTTTTCCTTCAGAGAAAGTGTTCCACACAAAGCCCACAACAAACGTATATGGATTTATTATTTTAGGAGTTTTGTCCCACTTTATTTGGATATGTGTTGGAATTATTTTGGACATTTTATCTAAAACAATTTCACTGAAAGGTCATTGTTTTGAAGAGGGTTCTTTTTAGAAATTCTAAAGGGTAATTTTTAAGTATTCAACACTTTTCCTAAAGGATCTATCTTTGAGAAACTGATTCTTTACTTACCTTGAAGGATATATTTTTCAAGCAAGTGACCTAAATAGTTTCCTCAAAGGGCACGTTTCTTAGAAAAATGCTTAACTTCAAGGTGTTGGAAGGGTTCTTTTCTTTCAAAAAGGGCACTTTTCAAAAGTTTGAAGGGTCAGTTTCTTGGGCAAGTATCCTCTACATTTTATCAAAGGATAATTATTTAATGAAATGGTCCTTTTCAAAATTCTTGAAGGAACTCTTCTAAAACAAAGTGTTCTATGCATTTTTCCCAAAGGATATTTTCTTAGAAAAATGGGTAAATTCAAAACATTGAAGGGCACTTTTTCAAGTAAAGTGTCCAAAATAATTTCCCCAAAGGGCTCTTTTCTAAATAAAATGGTCCACTTCAAGGTTTCAAAGTTCATTTTCTCAACAAAGTATCCTATGCACATTCTCTAAAGGATATATTTCTATAATGAGGTGGACCAAGTCAAAGTTATAAATGGTATTTTTCAAAGGGAAAGGGACCAAAACATGAATTATTTCAAGAATTTTGTTTGCAAGAATTATTCGAGGCCAAAATAGGCAAATAAATTCCTTTAAAAAAAGTGTCCCACATAAATCTTGAAGGAATTGTCTAGTAAAAGGTTTGAAAGAAATAGCCATTTTGATTTCTAAAGTCCTAAGCAACCCTATAGATGTCATATTCAAGCCCCTCTAAATAGCCATTTGGATTTGAAAATACAAAAGGATGTTCATGCTAATGTCAAGATAGAGTTCAAGTAAAAATTTATCTATGTTTAAATTTGATGGCCCATGGGATGTCAATCACATTCTATGGAACATCAAATGATAGTCGATTGGATGTCAACTTTAAAGATATCACAAGATAAATCCTATTGAGCATATATTTTATTTTCATGCAATCATCAATGATGGTCACATGAACATCATTTGATGAGAGTCAAGACATTAATTTTAGGCTCATAAACTAGCCATTGGCTTTGAAATGGTGGGCTTAGATCATTTTAATGTTATGAATTTAGTCATGGATTATAGATTAATGGCATGTAAGCAAGTTAAGGAGTCAATATATCTTAAGATCAAAGGCATGATGTATAAGTGGCAGAAGCACATGGGTCCTATTATAATATTGATAGCTCATAGACATCTATGCGCAGGTAGATCTAATAATGTAAGATGAGTCTAAGAACTAGTAATCCAAGTTGGTTCTTGATGACCAATCATAACAAAATGGAGCCAAGTGACTTAGATAGAGGTTAAAAGGTCAATTTTTGACCAAAGAAAGAAAACATGATGGAGCTAATCTCAAGCATGATTAAGTTGAGATAGGAGCAAATATGTTGGTATTGAATGACACCATTGGGAGCCTATAAAGGTAGATTCATAGATTTCAATGGTCATCACCAAAGCTAACTACATGAAAGTAACATTTTTCCCTACTTGGGTATGCACCAAAAAACTAGTCATGAGTAGTTTCACATCAAGACAAAATGAAATTAACTTGATCCCACCATTATAGCTACCATGGAGCATCATAGAGAAGATATTTTAATGATGCAATGGACTGAAGTGACATGGATCAATCAGGAAGGGTTTGAGTGAGATTGATTTGTGGTGGTAGTTTTAGCATATTTTAAAATGGGTTTGCTTTGGTTTGATTCCATTTTAGAGTGAAAACAAATCCTCTCTCCCTTACTTGTCTTCTACTATAAATATAAACTTCGATCTATTATTTTTCATCCTCAAGATGGTATGAATAGGCTCTACTAGAATTGTATTCAACACCTCTTGGAGTAGTGAATAGAGTATTTTGTAGTCATTTTGATAATCTATATTTAGTGTTATATATTTGTTTAATATGAAACTATGAATGTTATCTTCCTTTTGTATGTCCAAACTTAGCCTAAATGCTATAAATATTTTTTTAGGTCATATAATGTGTATCATCATTGATAACTAAAAGATATAGTGGATAGCCAAATTTAAGTGTATTTAAAAAACCTTATTTTCATTTCTCTATAGTTTGAGTGTATTAAAT
The DNA here is from genome assembly GCA_037957365.1 of Torreya grandis. Lineage (NCBI taxonomy): Eukaryota > Viridiplantae > Streptophyta > Pinopsida > Cupressales > Taxaceae > Torreya > Torreya grandis. The sequence continues at coordinate 2,962,155 of JARHVA010001239.1, read as the reverse complement.
AGACCTCTATATGAAATACTATTACATAGAAACATAGTAAGCATTGCATTATTTTCTTTCATAACTCATTAGTGTGTTAAAGATTATAAGCTTATGAGTGGGTCTAATAAATTCTTGGTGCATCACATCACCACAACTTAGAATAGGTTTTAATTTATGAAAACTTCTCATCCCTTTTATTCTGAACTAATTTTTAGGTTATAGAGATAAAGGTCTAAATTCTAAAAATCTAAGGAGCTAGCCTCATAAAAAATCCTAGTGGTCTAGTCTAGATATATGCAACCCACATACTTAGACCACTTCCATGTTAGTCTAGGTTTGGAAGTAGGCCCTAAACACTCCTTCTAACTAGGGTACAACTTAGAGTGCTAACACTTTTGGTATGCCCAGTGGGACCACTACTATTGCATATATAAGTATAGTAGTAAGTTTTAGAGTTTCATTTCTAGGCTTGTATAATATTTTATGTCCCCTGGGGTTATCACAAAATATTTCACAAAAGGTAAGGGAGCAGATTTGTCTGAGTTATCTTTACAATCAACAAATAAAAATAAGTTCCCTCATCCAAAGGCTACACCTAACCCTCTTGCTCTCCTTGTTGTTTCCTAAAATCCTTTTTCTTAATCCAATATTTTTCATCCAAACACTATTATATACCCCATAGCTCAAATGGTCATTCTTAGGAGGCAAGCCTTTATCTCATTCAATGGTGGTAGCCCTCTGAATCTGACTCAATGGGATGATATTCTAGTCTTGGCTGTAAAGGATCTTACCTATTATAGAGGATAAAATGTAGTTACTTATGTAAAACATATTTTTTATATTCCTAACATTGGTTTAGTGCATCATATAACTCAAGAAAATGTAGCAATGAGGTTGTTAACAACCTCTCTCAAAAGGAAAGCACTCCAGTGATATAGATGTTTACCCCTACATCAATCAATAGCTAGGATGAGTTTGGAGAGGTCCTTTACAAGCACTTTGAAGATATGAGTGATCATCTTTCACTTATGGAGTAACTCACAATAATCAAGAGATCCCTTAATGAGTTCATGGTGGATTTAAACTATAAACTCTAGAAGACTTGGGATAGAATTCCTAAAATAATCAATCATATGCCTAACTATGCTTTTCTATACTATTTTAAGGCTATCAACTCAGATGTAGCTATAATGATTTAATCCATGGGAGGGAATACCCTACCTAGAGCTTTTGAAGTAGTAATTAGGGCTAAAAATTGCCTCATACAAATAGGTAAGTTAGCTCCAAGGCCACCAATGCCTCTTTTTCCATAAATACATCCTCCTACTCTAAATATCATTCTAGTTCTAGAATCAATAGAGTTATATCAAATAAAAGGTGGTTAAAACTGATAGACTGGGGAAGATAGAGAGTCTCCTCAAAGCCCACAATAATAATTTAGTTGAAATAAAGAGGTAATAGGCTCCACCATATAGGCTATATCAACATAAGAATTAGAATTTTTAGTATACTAGGCCACACTATCAAACCAATGATCAAGGACAAAGGTAAAAGCCTCAATCAAGGCAATATAATCACAATGTTACAAGTAATTCTAGAGTTATGCTAACTAATAATAACTATGCCCAAGAAGGTTCATATTCGTTAGAGAGATAATCCAATTATATGGTAATGGCCACTACTAGAAATATGTATCAAGACCCTAATTAGCAACATACTCCATTTTAGAGTCATGACATGATGCCTCCTCTACCACAAGCCCCCAAAGCGAGTCAAGATAACATTCCTACCATGTCATGATCAAAATATCAGAGCCAACAACAAGAGAGCATGAGTAGATAACATGATGATAACAAATGCATGAATTTACAGTAAGGGGAGTATGTGTTCAAGAATGTAGCATCCAATATGGGAAAAGCCTAGAAGATAGATGAATCACCTATAGCTTAGACAAGAGATAATAAAAAGATGCTAGAGGACAACATAGGGCAACCTAAGGATTTTATATCACTTATTTAGACTAGACAACAACCCACTTCTTTAGATACAGTTGTTAAATCTCCTAAAAATTAATAAGTTCCCTAATCCTATGGATAATAGTAGAGGCCCCCTTTTATTCCTCATGTTATTCCCTCTAAAGGGTAGTCTAAAGTTAATCGTCTCCCTTTTAATATTGTGGATCATTTAAAGAAGGATAATTTAACTATGTTCATGTATGATGCTATATCTATCCCTAGGCAAAAGGATATTCTCCATCAAGATCTCTCTAAATTTTCTCAGGTGGAAAAATGGTTGATAAAATGAATGTTATTTTCATCAATAATAGTCAACCTAACCAAACCCATAGCTAATTTCCCACTCAAGTTCCAAACATAAGTCAACCTCAAAATGTTATCCCTCTTCCTAAGCTTGTAAAACCTCCCCCATTTTATTTGTTAGTCTCATATGGGATTGTTTGGTGCACATTTGCATGATTGACTTAGGTGCTTCAACCTCAACGATGCCAAAAGCCACAAAAATAAGCTTGGGCTCAAATATGTGCCTAATGAAAAGGGTGTGATCCAATTGGATGGATCCCCTACTAAGATAGTAGGCATATTGATGGATCTTCAGATCACCTTGGTTGCATGTCTAAATTTTTGTCATTTCCTAAGATGTAATAGTGGTATACCTACCCCCTATTTTTCCCTATGCTTGTTTAGAGACTTAATTGCTAATATTGGGGGATATTTGTCATTTGATTGGTCATACATGGTTTTTATAACTAGGTATGGGATAAAATTTACCCTAAGACATGAGCCTATATCCAAGTTCCACCTAGATATTTACATCCCCAATCTTTAAAATTCTAATTGTGCTATATTTGAAGAGGTTAAAGAGGTTATTAAAAAAGAACCCCATAGTCATCTAGAAGGCATCTTAGATCTATACTTGGATGAGTGGGTAGTCGATAACCATGGATTTGATCCATACAATATCATTGAAGAGATAGACTTAGGAGTGTAATGTATGCATGAGGAAGGTGATACAGTACTTTCCTTAACTAGCACTAGTTAAGAAGATGGTAAAACCTTATTTTTTGATGGCTCAGGGTCTAAGAATAGAAGTGGAGTCAGAGCCATGCTAGTTTCACCCTCTGGTCAAAATTATCATTCAGCCATGAGACTTTAATTTAGTTACCCATCAAATATAGTTGAATATGAAGTTCTTTTTCATGTTTTGAAAGTAAAAAGAAAGAGGGGTATCTAGATCCTCAAAGTCAAGGGTGATAGGAAAATTGTAGTGCAATAGCTAAGAATATTATGTTCATTCAAGATTCACCATCTAAAGGCCTATAAGCACTACATATGGGACCTAATGGAGGATTTATTAGCATTTGATATCTAGTCCATACCAAGAGAAGCAAACCAACATATAGATAGGATTTATATAATTGGTGCACAATATAAGATAGCAGAAGGAGTTAAAGGTAACCAAGGTCATCTAAGGTCAAGATTATATGAAAAATAGATATACCTAATAATGAGGTGAGTTATCAAGTCTTTGAAAATGATGATCAAATCATATGTTTTCTAATACAAGAGGAAAGTTTATGACATAGGAACCAAGACAAGTTCCATAATCAATATGATGATAAAATAGTATAGTTGAGATCAAACAAGCTTCCTAAATGACTTGTGACATTGAAGAGCATCTTAAATGAAAATTACTAAGTAAGAAAGGGTAATTCATATATCTCAGCTAAAGAGTAACATTATGAAAAGATAGAGATATTTAAGGTCAAGCTATTGGATATAGGAAGGGTCAATACGATGGAGGAAAGAGTTGCATTTATTGCTCTATACAAATAATTTTCTGATATATTTGTGTGGGAATATAATGATTTGAAAGGGTTTGACACAAAGCTTGTGTAACACACCATTGAATAAGAAAGTAATGCCAAGATAGTTAGTTATAAATAGAGACCTGTCAACCCAAGAGTGGAGGATCTCATGAGAAGAAAACTATATAAATTGATCAAACCCAAGATAATTTTTCCAATTAAGCATTCCTCTTGGGTGGCAAACCTTGTGCCAGTGAGTAAAAATAATGGAGAGATTTGGTTATGTGTTGACTTCAAGGACCTTAATAAGGTGTCCCTAAAGGACCATTACCTAATACCCTTAATGGATAAAATTCTAAAAAAGGTAGTAGGTTCTCAAAGGTTCTCACTGCTTCATGGCTATTATGGTTATAATCATATCATGGTGAAGGAAGAAGATAGGCATAAGACTACCTTCACTTCAAAATGGGGTAACTATTCATATTGTAAAATGACTTTTGTATAATACAATGCTAGATCCACCTTCCAAAGAGTAATGGTTATTAATTTTCATGGTCTTTTGAATGATATGGTTTTAGTTTACCTTGATGATATACCAAGTTTCTCAAATAATCCTAATGATCATTTAACACATTTAAGAGTTGTTTTTGATACATGCAAATAGTTTTAGTTTTCTTTAAATCCAAATAAATGCATTTTTTTAGTGTAAAAGGTATAAAATTTGGGACATGTGGTGTCTAAATCTAGTCTATCCACTGATCCAAAAAGGATAGAGGAAATCCTTGATCTATCACTTCCCAAACACAATAAAGGGTTGTAGAGATTCTTGGGTAAGATCATCTTCATCAGGAGGTTCATTCCAAGATTTGTAAAGATGGTAAAGCCACTCATTCATATGCTAAGAAAAGGTAAAGATTTCACATAGACAAGAGAAGGACAAAAGAGCCCGCACTCATTCATATCTCATGCCCGCACTCTATTAAGTACAAATTTCAACAAGGACTTATATCTGTATGACTTTTCCACATTAGATACAATTTTTTCTATACTCATGCAGTAGAATAATCAAGGTCTGGAGTAACCCATTAATTTCTTTGGCCAATATTTGGATGGTTATGAAGAAATATATAGCTTTTTTAAAAATCATATACTTCTTGTTATAAGTTTGAAGAAATCTAGGCATCTAATTTCAAATAATAAGATCATACCAATGGTGGCTCACCCAAGTGTGAAGGATTTTATCCATAATATAAATTTGAATGAAAAGAGAGATGGATGGGTCACCAAGTGTATGGAATATGAAATTTAATTAAAGGTCACAAAGCTAGTCTGAGGAAAGGGATTATGTGAACATCTTTATAAAGATGTGAGAGAAGAAAAAGAGACAATCCTAGTAATCTAAAATACCCAACAGGAAGATGAGGACACTCTTCCATCTAATTGGACATGGAACATTACAAGATTTCTACAAATGGGAGAGTGTTGAATGGGTTTTGATGCATCATAAAGAAGATGCTTCAGGATGCAATCAGTGCCATATATTTTGATTGATAATTTTTTTTTCAAAAGGGACATTTGAGGTATGATTTTAAGATGTGTTGATATCAACCAACTTGATAAGATTTTATAGCAATTCCATGACAATCCTCAAGGAGTCCATTTTGTAGCCAAGACCACATCTATAAAAATCATTAGAGTTGGTTACTTTTGGCCCAATTTATTTAGAGATGCACATGCATGGGTGATGAAGTGTTCAAATTGTACCATGTTTATAAGGAAATAGAAGATAGCCACTATGCAACCAAAGCCTTTTCAAGTTGAGTAACCTTTCATGTAATGGGGCTTAGAATTCATTGGAATTATTAATCCTCCATCCATTTTTTGACATAAGTGGTTCCTAACAGCCATAGACTACTTCACCAGGTGGGTGGAAGTAGTCCCCTTGAAGGAAACAAATGAGAACTCTGTTCTTGAGTTCTATGAAAGCTTGGTCACTTATTTTAGAGAACCATCCACCATAATATCAAAAAATACTTTTGAATTTCATATAATGAAGGCATGTAAGTGGGATCTTAATCAGTGTATCTATCTAACACATTCATCTATTTATTATCTATAGGGTAATGGATTAGTTGAGTCTACTAATGAGAACTTGATTCAGACCATTAAGAGAATGATAAAAGATAATCAAAGATATTGACACACAAAACTGAAGATTGCCTTATGGGATGATAGGGTCACCCCTAAGAAGGCCATTGGTAACTCCCCTTATCTCTTACTTTATGGAAGAGAATCAAGGCTTCCCATTTCATTGGAGCTTTTGATTCTAGAACTTTCACACCAACTAGATTTTGTAGAAAGTGATGTAATGGAGGTTATGATGAATGAACTAAGAGAGCTAGAGGAAATAAGGGATTATTCCATTCATGTCATGTGGTATAACCAAGAATATTTCAATATGATCTTTGATAAGAGAGCTTCATCAAAGACATTCCATCAAGGTGATATAGTGTTCAAATGGATGAAGACCATGCAAAACTAGGAAAACACTCCAAGTTTGATAGTCTTTGGAGTGGACCCTATGTCATAATAGGATGTAAAAAGATAAATTATTTTGAGCTTAAAAAAATTAATGGAGATAACCTCCCCATACCTATCAATGGGAGGTATCTAAAGCTCTTCTACTAGTCCCATATCTTGCTTCTTATACATAAGTAGATAGATATATTATTTTCCTCTAAGAGCTTTTGCACATTATTGTTGTTAGTAAATTTTTTGTAGTTTAGTTTGTTTCTTTGTATTTTGTTACTTAATCATTATTTTCCCTCTCCATTACTCCATAAAGTGTTTCTATAGGTTAATCAAATTCTATTTTAAGTAGCCTTTCATTTGAGCAAGCTTGATTAATGGTTGGGTTACATGATCAACAAGCCAATCAAGCTTGCTAAGTTAGAATTACTGGCCATTTTGGCCAACATACCAAGATTATACCTATTTTTAAAATATGAGTAATGTCCTAGTTGATGAATGGATCATGTGGCTATGAGTAGGCTAAACATTTCAAGTGAAGGGATCTAGGTAGGTTCTCATGGTACCAAGCAGTTGCATGAATAGATATACAAAAGGCCTAAGTTATCACTTTTCAAAATTTTGGCTAAGTATAGCACCCAAATTTTCATTTGAGGAAGTGCTCCACATAAATCCTACAAAAAATGTAAAAGGATTTATTATTTTAGGATTTTTTTCCCAATTTATTTGGCTAGGTGTTAGAATTATTTCAAGAGTTATGTTGTGGACTTTTTGTTCAAGTGTCAAGAATTATTTCAAACATTTTGTCTAAAAAAATTTCCTCAAAATGTCATTTTTTTGAAGACGGTAATTTTTATAAATTATGAAGGCTAATTTTGAAGTCTTCAACACTTTTTTCTGAAAGATATATCTTTGAGAAAGTGATTCTTTACTTTTCTTGAAGGATATCTTTTTCAAGCAAGTGACCCAAATAGTCTCCCCGAAGGGAACATTTCTTAAGAAAATAGTCCACTTAAAGGTTTCCAAAGTGTCCTTTTCTATCAAAAAGGGAAATTTTCAAAAATTTGAAGGGTCAATTTCTTGGGCAAGTGTCATCTACATTTTTTTGAAGGATAACTCTTCAATGAAATGGTCCTTTTCAAAATTCTTGAAGGAATTATTCTACAACAAAGTCTCCTATGAAATTTTCCTAAAGGATATTTTCTTGGGAAAATGGGTCAATTCAAAATATCGAAGGGCACTTTTTCAAGTAAAGTGTCCCAAAAAATTTCCCCAAAGGGCTCTTTTCTTAGGGAAATGGTCCACTTCAAGGTCTTGAAGGGCATTTTCTTAGCAATGTGTCCCATGCACTTTCTCCAAAGGATATATTTATATAATGAGGTGGACCAAGTCAAAGTTCTAAAGGGAACCTTTTAGAGGGAAAAGGACCAAAGCATGAATTATTTTAGGCATTATTTTTAAAAGAATTATTCGAGGTAAGAATAAGGCAAATAGATTCCTTCATAAAAGGTAAAAGGAATTATCTAACAAAAGGTCTGAAGGAAATAGCCATTTTGATTTGAAAAAGTCCTAAATATCCCTGAAAATGTCAAATTCATTCCCATTCGACTTCTATTTGTATTTTAAAATCCAAAAGACATTCATGCTATCATCAGGATAGATCTCAAGCAAAAATCTATCTATCTTTAAATTTGATGGCCCATGAGATGTCAATCACATTCTATGAAATGTCTAATGATGGTCAATAAGACATCAACTTTAAATACAGATTAAGACAAATCCTATTAAGCTTAAATTTGATGGTTACCAAACCATCAATGATGGTCATGTGAACATCATTTGATGAGATTGAGGACATAAAATTTAGGCTCATGAACTAACTATTGGCTTTTAAGTGGTGGGCTCAGATCAAATCAATGACATGAAAGTGGGTCAAGGAGTCAATGGATCTCAAGAGCAAAGACATAATGGATAAGTGACACAAGCACGTGGGTCCTGTTAGAATATCAATAGATTGTGGGTATTCTTTTAGGAGTTATGTTGTGGATTTTTTGTTTAAGTGTTAGGAATTGTTTTAGAAATTCTATCCAAAATAATTTCCCTAAAAGGTCATTATTTCAAAGAGGGTCCTTTTTACAAATTCCAAAGGGTACTTTTGAATTCTTCAACACTTTTCTTGAAGGATGTATCTTTGAGAAAGTGAATCTTTACTTTCCCTGAAGGATATTTTTTTCAAGAAAGTGACCCAAATAGTTTCCTTGAAGGGCATGTTTCTCAAGAAAATGGTCCACTTCAAGTTTTTCAAATAGTTCCTTTCTTTCAGAAAGGGCACTTTTCAAAAGTTTGAAGGGTCATTTTCTTGGGTAAGTGTCCTCTAAATTTTCTTGAAGGATGACTATTCAATGAAATGGTCCTTTTTCAAATTCTTAAATGAATTCTTCTACAACAAAGTGTCATATGCACTTTTATCAAAGGACACTTTCTCAGGAAAATGGGTCAATTTAAAATTCTAAAGGGCACTTTTTCAAGTAAAGTGTCCATGACAATTTCCCCAAAGGGATCGTTTCTTAGGAAAATGGTCCATTTCAATTTTCAAAGGGCATTTTCTTAGCAAAGTATCCTATGTACTTTATTCTAAGGATATATTTATATAACGAGGTGGACCAAGTCAAAGTTTTGAAGGCAATATTTTAGAGGGAAAGGGACCAAGACAAGAATTATTTTAGGAATTTTGTCTACAAGAATTATTTAAAGAAAGAATAAAGAAAATGAATTCCTTAAGAAAAAGTGTCCCATAAAAAGCCCAAAGGAATTATCTAGAAAAAATTCTATAGGAAATAGCAAAAATACTAGTGGTCTAGTTTAGATATATGTAACCCACAAACTTAGACCATTCCCATGTTATTCTAGGTTTGGAAGTAGGACCTAAACATTCCTCTTTTTAACTAGGGTGCAACTTGGAATGTTAACACTTTTGGATTGCCTAGTGGGAAAATTAATATTTCATATATAAGTATAGTAGTAAGTTTAAAATTTTCATTTCCAAGATTGCATAATCTTTTATGCTACCTAGGGTTATCAAAAAAATATTCCACAAAAGGGATGAGAGTAGATTTGTCTGAGCTATCTTTACAATCAACAAATAAAAATAAGTCCCCTCAGCCAAAGCCTACACCTGCCCATCTTTTCCCCCTTGTTTTTGCCTAAAATCCTCTTGTTTGAGCCAATATTTTTTAGCGAAACACTTTTATAGACACCATACCCTAGTGTTAGTGAAAAATTTTGTTTTGTGTGTTATAATTGGATTGGCCAGTGTTGATCTAATTGGCGATTTATTTCCATTCAGTACTTATTGATTTTCATTACTTGAAAAATCATCTTATTTCATTCTCATAATATATTATAGGCATTTTTAATTCCATATCTGCTATATTGGATTGACCCAGTTGACCCATTATATTTTATGCCTTATGTGCATTGTACTAGATTGACCCAATTGACCCTATATAATTTTACATCCATTATTTTTGGTTTAGGTCAACCCAGTCAACCCTATACTATTTTATTCATCTCTTTGTCCTTTTATTTCTCATCTCCCTTCTTTCCCCTTCATCATGGATTTTCTATTAGATAATGAAACTGAGTTGCAGTGAATATATATGATGAACTTTACCAACCCTAATAGGGATTCCCATTAACAGAGTAGGGTTCCTCTTTTGGATTCTAGTAATGTTCATATTTATACTTTAAAAATGAACTATGGGACCCCTCCTAATACTTATTCATAGCATAATCCTCTTTTCTCATTAGAATACCAACATGAGTTAGAGTATACTCTTGAAATGCTTTTTTTAGTTTTCAATTTTCTTCAACATCAAGGAAATGATCCTTTTACCATTTATAACCTCATGATTAGTGGTCAAATAGAAGAGCCTCATTCACCTACTCCTACATTTAATAATAGATTTTTGGGTAACACTTTCATTAATTCTTAGCTTCTTCCTTCAATTTTGACTCCTTATACCATGATATCTTCTTCTCTAACATCTTCTACCTCCATGCCTAGTAACTCAACTAACATGGTAGGTTCTATATCTAGTGATCCTCTAATAAGATCCACTATCCTTAGTCCTTCCACTAGTTCATTGTTTTTTACCCAAGGCAATCATACTTCTAGTTATTTTTCCTCAAAACCATTCACCTATCCATCTTTTCCTACATAAGAAAATTTTGTCAGTAGTGCCTCACATTCTCATAATTCATCTTAAGCTCCTATAAACACTAATAGTGATACCCAAGCCACTAATACTAGCACAAATACTGACTATAATGTCTTATAAGGTTAATCAAACACATCATCTTCTATTTCAAACTCTCAATTAAATGAGTACCTTTCAAGGGCATACCACAAATTAAATGATGAGAATTCAAAACCACCTTATTAATCTTGAATCTCATCCACAACCAATGGCTTAAGACACACATAACTAGAATTTTCTCCCTCTTATTCAATATTCTCAAGGAAATCTCATTTCTCAACCTCCTTTAGTTAATAAAACCATCAAGTATATGCAAAATGAAACTTTTACTACTCAAATTGTTAATATTGACATTAGAGGTATAACACCTACAATTTATTATAATGGGTCAACCGATCTTACCCTTCACCTTAAAACACTTATAAATATTTACAAGGATTGGGTCAAATTAAACACCTTTGATGTTACCAAGTTCCTAGCCAAAAATCTCATGGGTGATGTTTTGGATTGGTAAAATCAACTTAGAGGTCATTCCATTTCTAGTTTGAAAGACTTAGTAAATGCTTTAGTTCAAGAATCCCAAACTAATGATCTTCCTAAAAACACTTTAATACATTTCATTAATTGAAAACAAAATGAAAATGAAACTTCCCAAGCCTTTGTTAAGAGATGGAAAACTTTGACAAATAAATTTGAACATAACATGGTAGATGACAATATTTTTCATCTTTTTACAAATGATCTCTTTCCTAAATTACATTATTGGGTCTGCACTCTCTCTCCATGTACCTTGGAGGAGGCTATTGACCAAGCTAAATGTTAAGATTTCCTAATGCATCAATTTAAGCCACCCCTACCTTCTATGGGTCCTCATCTCTTACTCAAAAACAAAAACTACAATATCATTCTTAACCCTTCTTTAGAACCAACTCCTTCTTTTCAAACATATACCAATCCTCATTTTTCTTCACAAAATAACATAAATATTCACAAACCTCTATCCTCAAATGAATTGTTTAAACATCTACCCAAGCTTCTTCCATAATATCTTGAACCTATTCATCCTATGAAATCCTAGTATGATACTAACAAGTTTTAATGGTTTCAAAATAATTGGGATCATTTTCATAAGACCTATAGACAACTTCATAGTTTAGCTATGGATAATCTTCTTGGACCTAATTTTGATAATGATTCCATTATCTGTAAGCATCAACAAGCCTATTATATTACTTTCAAGGACTATAAATCACATGAAAAAACTCAAGCCTTAAATCAAGCCAATTCTCATTTAGATATTTATAAAGATCCTTTACCTAATCATCAACCTATTCAAGACAACCAAGACAAGCCCACCCCTTCCACTAACAATGTTGAAAGTCTTGTTGAACCTACTTTTGAAGATAATGTGGTTAGCATGACTAATAATTGAATGGTGGTGGGTTTCATTGATTCCCAGCATATCTACACTTCTCCTTCATCTCAGACATATCCTGTTATTCAATATTCTTCTCCAACTCATTTAAATGAGTTGGGACAAGATGACCTTATTACTTTTGATGATCCAATTTATGATTCTCCCTTAGATAACACATCCCATACTATTTCTACCACTCTTCCATCATCTTCCAACACTAATGATAAACAATATTCTACTAACACTGTCTTCTAATTATCAAAATCAATCTGAACCAACTAGCTCATCATCTCAACATGATCTACAACCTTGTTCTAAATCTTCTTCTCATTCTTATAAAAAAAAAATAAATGCACTTTGAGTCCTCCTTTTGAGAATCTCCTTAATCACTATGCACCTTTATCTAACAACCTTCTTATGGGTCATGATGAATGTGATCCCATTGTGGAGCTCACTAATCTACCATTTAAAATTCCATTTCTTGAGATTATGAGGACATCCCCACATCATAAAAACCACCTCATGTAACTATTATTTGAGATGAATATCCCTCATCCTCCCCTAGTAGGATAGGAGGAAATTTTATCTAATTTTGGATATAGTAATTTACAGATAATGTGAATAAATGTTTATTAACTTTGATTAAACTATAGACACTTATCTTTCTCTATGATTTCCCATAGCCTCTATGATTCTTGTTGAGATTTTACTTTGTGCAAAATATCTTCCCTTATTTATTAGCATCCAAATAGGTGATATCCAAGTCAAGCATGCATTTATTGATGATTTTTATATCACATGTGCTAATTATCTCAATTTCATTAAGACCTTTTGGTATTTCAAATTCCATCTCAAGTCTACACACAACACATGCCAATGATATGATATAAGGAAAATGCCTCCTCTAGGTTGCATGTGGATTCCAATTACCATCCCACCTATCACCATCCATGTGAAGGTGATGATATTTAACCTCCCCCTTTATTATAACATCATGCTTGGTAGGTCATGGACTCACTGCATGAGATATATTGCTTCCTCTGATTACCAATTCATTAAATTCCCTCAAAATGAACCATTTATAGGATTTAAGGTGACACTAACCCTTATAATTTTGAATAATTTTAAGATCATGGTGTCTTCAAGATTCCTACTCTCGATCACTTTCTAAGAAATCCATTTAATGAGCCTTAGTGTCTCAAATTTCCTGTTAACTCAACTCAAGGTTACAATGGGCATCTCAGGCTCATTGGTAACATTCCTCCTAACCTCTTAGAATCCAATGATGATGAGATTGATAAGATTAACTTAAAGATAAAATCTTATGATCTCTCACATCATCTCATCTTGTAGCTTCCTAATTCCTTGTAACCTCATTCTCACAAACCTCCTTATGATGACATTCTTATAGTCTTGACCAAGACCAGGCATTCTATTCACTATGCTTCATTAGATGATAAGGTTATCCCTACATATGTCAATGATAATCACACCCTATATTATGATGATGGATATTCCTTATATGATATATTAATAGGTGATCTTGTCCAAGCCCATGATGCTAAGATTATTTTTTATCATTCTTCTTTACTTTAGTCTTTTTATGTATCTTATCATTTTAATTAACTTATAGTTCCTAAGTTTTTATATTTTTCCCCTTTATCATTGGGTAGAAATGGCATTGACATCTCTATCTTTTTAGGTTCCACATAGGATTATGATCATGGATCATTCTATGACAAGGCCTTACCATTTTAATATGTACCTTGACCATCATAGCTAGTTTACCCCTGAGGTTAGTGCAACTCTTCTTAGACCTTATATATATATCCTAATCCTTCCTCAATAGAGCTTGATATAGTTGATCCTCTTCTCACTCCTCTTATAGTTGATCTTATTTTTTCTTCTATTATTATGAAGCCTACCCATGTTTTTGATGTTATCACTCCTTCTGTTGAGCCTAGTTCCCTTCCTCCCTCATCATCATCCTCCTTTGGTGATGGTTTTCTTCAATTTCCTAAGATGGATCCTCTATCCACCAAATGGGCTGACAAGTGCTCTTTAGATTCTTCCACTTCTATTATACTTCCTTCCATGAGTGCTTCTACTAAAACCACTCACAAGTGTATCTATTGCTTTCATGGGATAAATAATCATTCTTCTACCCATTATCCCAAGTTGTGATAATATATTGATACATTGTATCCTTCTTACCCATCATTAGATAAATTCATACCTCCCTCAAAGGAACTTCCTAAATATTTACCTAGGTATGGTGAGGTATATTGTCTATATCATCTATGCAGTACCCATCATACTGATCATTACCACATCCTTCAACAACATCTTAATGATCACCTTATATCCTTTTTAGGACCTTCTACCACTCTTCCCACATTTCATTCCCATAAGAAGTCTCATAATTATTCTCCCATGGATCCACTTCAAGTGGTTCCATCACCTCTTTTGGTCCTTTAACCACCTTTTATGCCTTCACCTTGATCCCTTCACCCATGGACCTTCCCTCACCTATGTATTCCTCTCCACTAGTGAATCCTTCATCTCTAGTATAGCCTAATCCCATGCATTATCCTAACCATCCTTTGCCTAATTTTTCTCCTCAACATGATCCATCAAGTATTCCTATGTTTTCAGTTAAGGAGATTAGAAAATAAGTATTTTCTTAGTATTCATTGAAAATTGATGAAACTATAGTAGCAGTTCATATCCATCTTCATAGAGACTTATCTGATGTATTGGATAATTTGTGTGGATAGATTTACCAATATTTATGATCACATGCATCATGATTTCACATTTATATTTGATTGTATGTGTGCTCCAATCTTATTTCTATATATTATATCATTTGACACTATGTCAAATTTCTTCTTATCTTATATCATGATTTTTTACTTATACTATATCTTGCTTATCTTATCATTTACATTTCACATATGATTATATTTATTTATCATTTCTTTCTCTCTCTTGATTGATTTTTTCTCAAAAATCTCTTATATTTTCAATATTATTTTGCTTTCCTATCACTCTTTTTCATAGATAATTTATCATGTTGACTTTGTTATACCAACCCTATTCCCTTTGGTTATTATCTTTGTATTACAATGTGATCAGTTAGAAAACAATATATCTCATTATTACCTCCTTTCATCAATTCACTTTGGATCTCCTTTTTCCCTCCTTTTTCAATAAACTAAGCATATACATGGTTGAGACTTGAGATCCCATGTTATTTCATTATCAAGCCTAAGTGTCCTAGTTAGTCTTTGTCTTTGGTTACTTAGCTTCTTTTAGCCTTAGCCTACAACTCATTCATGTGTATCACTATCTCTCTCATGCTTGGTCATTCCAAATCCATATGGAGGGTGAATATTAAAAATCCTTAAAAAGAAAGTTAAAATCAAAAATCTTTTAAATAAAAGGCAATGATATCAAAAGGCAAATATTCTTAAAATTCAAATCACACTAAAAGACATGATTCAAAGCACATCTCTTTATTCTGTTAAAAACTCAAACTCTAGAGTTGGCCTTATAGTAGAGATGAGGTCCTTTGGGGTATGGTAAGCCAGTAGATTAGAAGAGAAGAATAAATAAATATCTAGTGCTACCTACTTTCTCACACAAGTAGCCAATCTTTACAGTAGACCAACAACTCTATAAGGGGTCTTAAAGAATGGGGAACATGTTGTGGGAAGGTAGGTCCATGTTTGTTTTCCTTGTACCAATCTACCTTCATTATTTGATCTTAGTATCACACTTATTTACCTAAAAATATTTATGTCTATAGAGAATAGGTTTCCTTTGTACATAGATGACCTTTTAGTCACTTAATGTCTTATCATGTCCTTAGTATGCCTATTATCTCCTAAGGTCTTCTAATAAGATGCCTAAGTATTGATTTTTACACTCCCTTTCTCACTCCTTATATCCCTTGTATTTCCTCTTCATAAATATTGTTTTGTCTATTGATCACTCCCCTTGGGATTTCATTTGGGAGTTGATTTGTAAGACCATGGATAGGACCCAATATTCTTCAAAAATTACCATCTTTTCCTTCCTATTACCCACATCCTTTATTACCAAATATTCTTATTTATTTCACCCCAGTGGTGTTCTCTTTATTGAGTTGTAGTGTGAGACTATGGTTAGGACTTAACCCTCCTCACAGATTTTTCCAATAACCAAGTCACCATCAAAATTACATGTGTCAAATTTGAGATAAGATTCAATCGATTATGAATTTACATGTCATTTTACATGATTCCCATATTTATTTAGTATGTTTTATGCTTAATTCATTTTTATTTCACTTTTTTTATCTTCTTATTTTCTAAGTGCATTTAAGATTTCAACCATTTCTTGAATTTTTCATACTTCCCAGCTTGAATTAGTATAACCAATTTAAGACTAATCTTTTACAATTTTTTTTTCATATTTTCTATCATGATTTGATATGTTTGATTGACTTAATTTAATTTCTTTTATTATTGTTTATTCCATTTTACATACCTTCCATTTTATTACTTTGTTTTTCATACTTCCCAATGTGATATTAGTTTGATTTTACTTATGTTAATTTGGTGAAAAAATATTTCACATTGGTTTAAAAATAAATTCCTTTTTACCATCTTGTTTTGCCATTTTTTTGTTCTTTGTACTTAGTCATTTTCTTGTTTTTACACATTTCCCAACTTGAAATAGTGTGTAGTGAATTTTATTGATTAATTATATTTTTCCAAGTCATTTTTACTTATTTATTTTTAACCATTCATGTGTTTTTCATAATGCTATAAAAGAAACCACATCTCATATATTTCCTATAGAATATACAACAAAGATAAATACATGTGATAAAACAAAATATATCCTAATCATTAAAAACCTCAACCATAATAAACAACCATAATATACAATAATTAAAACATACACATCTAACAATAATATGCAAAAATGATCCATATATATATATATATATATATA
The DNA here is from genome assembly GCA_037957365.1 of Torreya grandis. Lineage (NCBI taxonomy): Eukaryota > Viridiplantae > Streptophyta > Pinopsida > Cupressales > Taxaceae > Torreya > Torreya grandis. Next base: position 2,945,141 of record JARHVA010001239.1, on the reverse strand, counting down.
TATATATATATATCATGAGTTTAATAAAAAAACTATAACCATATACAGTGATCTAGCTCTATGCTTGGGCCACATCCTATCTATCTCATGACTTAACCATGATTCTTGCTAAGGCCTTAGTCTAAATTCTCCAAATAGTATTCTATACAGAGGTTGTCCAAGATATCAATCCCTTTACTTATCCTTATAGGTACGCTACCCATACCTACGACTCTACATACTAGGTCTAAATCTGTATCATCTATGCTATTATATCTAGATGTGTATCTCTCTCATATATTAAGGCATACCATGCATATATATCCCATACACCTATCTCTAATTATGGCTATATCATCTCTCTCTACACCTATATCTACCTCATTACCTCTCCAACTAATTTGAACCATCTCACCTAAGATGGGGTAGATGGTACACTCAGATCTTCTAGTGTCATGGGGTCTTATGGGTATAGATTCTCATCCAAGATGTCATGGAGTGATCCCCTCACTAATGACCCCCATATTTCCTCCTCATACTCTATTACATCTAAAAAATCACAATAGATGGATATTAGATCACTACCATATCTCAAAATATTTATCTACCTCTAGTTTCAAATAAAAACTTAAAGAAATAATTTAACCATCTTTAATTACCTCTCTACATCTTGAATACTATGGTTTCACCATTTACAAAAATTTAAAGCATAGTATCCCCATCTTCATGACCTCCTAACACCTCCTTTGTAGGTCACTACCTTAGCTCAAACTCGATTATCATGGATCATGTCCATCTAAGCTTACATCTGAGTGGTCTCTCTATCATCTCCTCTAGCTCACCAATGGGGTCATTTGGGATGGAAATAGTCTATACTCTCTCTTACTCCTCCTAATCCCATTAATATTATGTCCTTAAAGGCCACTACTCATCTCACTTTAGAATTAGTAGTGGTACATCAAGTATCTCTTCCTCCACATGTCTATCCTGCTACTCAGCTCGTCATCATGCCTGACTAGTCCATGGTCACTCTTAATGTGGCCTTAATGTCAACCTTACTATTTATGGCCCTAGACCTCTCCTCCCATTTGTCTCCCTTTTATACTGATCCCACTACTTGGGAATTAGTATCAGTGTCATTGAATGAGGTAGGTCCATCTACCCTAGCACTCATGCCACTAGATATGGCTTTCTCCACTAGAAAATAGTTTCCAACAACCTTTGTCCTCTCTATCATTGGTAAAATTATGTCCCAACTCACTCATGTAGCTTCTATGTGCTTGTATGGATACCACATGATGTTTATATGTCTCACTAACTATAACATTGGCACATGGGCCATGGCCCATACTACCTAGTCCTCTCTCCATCTCTTTTATTGAGGTGACTTATCATCAACCACATGGGGCAACCCAACCAGCTGATACATAGGAAACCTCTCATTTATCCAAGTTTTTAGTAATATCATTGATCCCATGGTCTTTTTCCCTCTGACTAGTATCTCATACATATCACGTATTAGATAGACCCAAATGATAGATCCTAGGTCTTATAAAACTTGCTCATCCAAGATCATCCTGATCAAGGCTACTATGAATAATGGTACCTTATCATCTAAATTGTGACATAAAACTCACTAAATCATAAGGCATATCATAAACTTCTAGATATCTAGAATCTATTATTTATAAGCATCAAACATGCTAACTCTCTTGCTTGATAATTTCATCTATAATCCTATAGGTCACATGGCTAAGGATATTCTCTCTTCTAGACTATCTGGTATCCCTATGGTCACCTATGATCCTATTATATGTAGCCCTAGGATGGCATGAACATCCTCTAGAATGATAGCCACCTCTACTATATCCCCATCCACCTCCAATTTGAAGGTGTTAGTCAATCATTCCTAGTAACTAAGGAACATGACTAATAAATTAACACTAAGGGGGATCTTACACATATCAACTATCTCACTTAGACCTATGGATCTTATTTTATCCCTATATCCATCTAGTAACCTATCTAAAAATTTTGGTAACCATGCCACACCCACAAGTCTTCAAAATCTCCATCATCCCTGTACCAAGAAATAATAAAGGATGTATCAATTTCTTCATGTCATGTAAAGTCATAATACATTATTTTTACATTTTTAAAGCAAAAAACAAGCCTAAATTAATTTATTTTAGTCAATTTACCCCATTTATAATATATTCAATCCTTCTTGACATTACTTGATCATTTTTGACCATTTTAGACCTATCTTGGCCTTCTAAATGCTTTTTTGTATCATTCTAGCTTTTTGGTCAAACTAGTTTGACCAAAACTTTCCTATACTTTCACTTGGTTGACTCAAAAATCTAATTCAACCCCCTTCTCTTCCCCTCCCTAATTTTTAGTTTCCATTCTAGACCTTTTAAACCACTTTGTAAATCCAAATTAGGCTTTCAACTTACAGAATGTATAGGGTCAACCCATACCTATTGGTTTGGCACTATGGATTCTACTCATTTCTAGCCTATTATGTCAACTGGATTTACCCAATACTTTATGCCTAGTGACCCCTTGCATTTTCCTAAAAAAAGTGTTATTTTCTCACTTTCTTCCTAAACCCTCTAGACCCATTTTCTATCTTTCTATTTTCTACCCCTGGAATCTAATTTTGTTTCATTTTGACATATATAAATTATTCAAATCAAATTTTACTAAAAATACACTCAATTCAATAAAAATTTCAAAATGAGTTGAAAATTCATAATTGCATACCTATACTACCCCTATTGCCACCTCTAGAAACTCTCCCTATCTATCATTTCATATCCTACCATCTTATCTTGTTTTCTCTTTAGTGTTATATTTCCTCTCCTTTACAAATCAAATTAACAAATGAATTATCTTTTTCCTTATTTAAAAAAACTTTTAGCAATTCAAAATCTACAATTATTTTCCTACGGATTCTTTCTTTTCCCTATATCTTTGTTTTTTCTCATCCATTTTTCAAACATTAAAATTCATTCTATTCATGATGACATAGAGTTAAATTTCCACTACCATTTGCCAATATTCTAGAAATTTTGATTTTTGGCTATTTTTTTCACTAACTTCTATAGGTTCATCTAATGTTCTCTACATTGGACACCTTCACATCTTTTATAGTCTAATTCCTTATCTTCAAAAATAACGTAGGTTAAAGTTATGCATTTTTCAATTTAATCCTTTAATTTATCTTATTTTCTACTTAATTCACTTTACTTAGCATCAGTATTGTGTGTTATCATGTTATATTTATTGAAGCACCATATCATGTTGCACTTATGTGACACATGATGAGATTCAATTGGGACATATATATACACAAAATATTTTCAAACTTTCATTGATTACTGACACTTTGTATCTTATAAGAACCTATTGAGTCTCAATCTCTTTGAGTGCATGCCTTAAGAGGTACATCAAGAAAGGGGTGGGTATATCATCAGTGCTTCATAAGATTATTTTCCCTTCTTCCACTTTTCATCTAGACACTTTTGTCTTAAAAACCATTAACTCTAAGATTATTCTTCTCAGTCCTACCTTCTAGTTTTTTCCTCTTTCCATCCCTTCTTTTCTTGACATAACTCCATTTTGGATAGTAAGTTATACTGTGTTGATTGGGTTGACCCAGTACAATTTAGGGGTATTTTTCACTTTCTTAGCTTATTATCCTTTTGTTTGACCCAATTTAGACCTAGTTAATTATCCCAAAAAACACACTGGGTCGACTAGGTCGACCCTATACAGCTAATATTTTAGAGAGGATTTAGGGAAAGATCCACCTATATATACAAGTTAATTTCCTAACATTTCTTAAGAGAATAATTAATAGAGAAGAAGTGAAAATGAAAATTTTCTTATTGACCATTATAATTGATGAATAAATCTTAAGGTTTAATACTTTCTTTGGAGATATGAATCTTGTCTTATGGATAAGTCTTTTGGATGTGTAGATAGATTATGTATCCTAGAGCTGATATATCTTTGTTATCCTTACATACCACAACAATATCTTTTGAAGCACCTTATCTAAAGGAGAGATTGAGGATTAATGGGTTCATCTTCAAAGGTAAGTATTCCTAACTTCATTTCTCCTTTGTAAGAGTAGATAGATAATGAATTTTATTCTTCTCTAATGTATTAGGATTTCATAAACATTGAAGTGAGTATATGTCTTCTAATACATGTTTAGTTTAGTTTATTTATTGTTTCTAACACCTAATTTGTGACACAAGCTTTGGTATGCACTAGATTATATTTAATTTCTTGTCCTTTGTAATATATTAGGGTTATTGTGTGAATTTAGGCCTTGAAGCCCTTCCTAGCATGATATGTTGTGACAAGTGATCCCCTAATTAGGACTAGTAGATCCCCATAATGGTTATTATCTTCCTTAACAATTTTATCCCAATTCGAAGTGTAGGTATGTTATATCTTCTCTATGCTAGGATTGATTTATATACATGATGAATTTATGATTACATACATAGTGTTGTGATAAATGTATATATCTAAGAAGGAAGAACTCTCAGAGTGATCGAGACCAACATCTTGTCCTCAATATTTTCACCAAGTGAAACTAGTTATACACAAAGTTATACCACTTGGCATAAGAAATCTTTAACTTTATTTCCATCTTTCATACTAAGTGTCTAAATCTTGGAATAAAGATGGAGGATCTTTTTTTTTTCTTCATCTCATAGATAGTTGATAGAATGTCCCAATCCTCCATCAATGTTGATGCATCCTAAATATGTGGTTAAACCTCATTACTAATACTAATTATAATAAACATTAAGGATTTGGCATTAGAATTTTCATACTTCATCTATTCATTAGATTCATTTTTATGGGGAACTCTACTAGTGATGATCGCATATAATTCTTAGAATTGAGTAATAGTGCACATCTTTGTCTTTCATGCTACATAGTTGGGCCCTTTTAGAAGAAGGGCATCAGAAATAAACAACTTTGAAAATAACATGGATTATGTCTCCCTTAAATCTATAATTTGTTTACAAATCCATAAAAAAATAGGTAAAAAAATATTTTATTTTTTCAAAAATTCTATATTACAAAAAAATACATTATCTAAGGTAATTATTTCCTTTACAATATCAAGCCTTTTGAGGGCCAAGGTGCTTATTGTCCAAATACTTTTCAGAATGAAATGTTGCATACATGATATATTGATAATAATTTTTAGTTAGATTCGATCACTTATGAGGGTGTTATTCATCATATTCATCATATACAACATAGCCTTCTTCCATGTTATCATGTATCTTCCTTGATTGAAACTGTACATGAAACTAGAAATATTCTAGTAGTCCTTACTATATTAATTCATCAAATTTTAGGTTTACAACATTTTAAGGGTATCTTGGAGAGAAAATTAAATACATGTTTAACCAATAGAACTCATCACCTTATATAGGCATTTGGAACAACTTTCATAGTCTATGTTTGATACTTGGTACCAAGCATGAAGACCATTGGTACATAGAATTTTTTTTTGAAAAAAGATTATGAGTGAATCCACAATCTAACTCTTAAACCTTCAATGGAAACATTTTATATCATCTCTAAATTGATTATATGATAATTTATCTACTCCACAACTCATACGGTCCTTTACAAACTTATCAATGTTAAATAGAGGGAAGAGGGAAACCTCCCTCTTGTAAAGAAGCCCTTATTAGGGCTCATCACCATAGGCATTATGGTGGATATGAGAAATAACATATGCACAATTGAGAAGTAGTGTGAATTATGTACTAGGTGGGTTGTAATGTTTTGGTGTCACCAAAGGAGACATGGTATTTATGTTATCATCTAGCTTCCTCAACTTTCATCTATTTACACTTACCGTAATGTCCACCATTGCACTTATCATCATTATGAATCCTCTTTATAAAGTTGTGATATGATACTGAAGATAAATATAAATTAGTTTATATTTTAATAATTGATATTGTAAGTGTATATATACAATACATAATTATTTAGGATAAATGTATTCAACTATAACTATCTAATCTCCTCATCCACAAAGTAACATCTAATTAGTTTCTATATTAAACAATGTAATAATTAAAATTATGTTAATAGAAAGTCACTCCATGTCAAAAATTTAAAAAGGACAAATGGATTATGATGACATTATTTATAAAAATAGACTTAACTTAAAATAAAGAGAATGTGATAAAAATTCTAAATAATATTAACCTATTTGTAGATTGTCATGTTCTTAAAAGTAGTGAATAGGGTTTAATACATGATAAACAAATTAAATATCTAGTATACACACACACACATATATATTCAATTTTTATTTGAAATTTATTTAATATATATGAATATAATGTTAATTAACAATCAGATATATTTCCCAAACTTTTTTACTATATTTTACTATAATGTTAACTATCAATTGGATATTTCCATTTATATGTATGTGAACATTGAATATTTAATTAACAACTAGATATTTTCATTCATATTTGTTTAACATGACAATTTCAAATGATAATTCAAATTTTAAATGACAATGTTAGAAGGTAAATTACATAATATTTTCCCAATTCAAGCTTTTTGATTTCTCATTAGAAGTTTCCATTCATATTGGTCTAAATATTCATTTGAAATATAAAAAATTGATAGTGGATTAGAATGTTAATTGATAACTAAATATTTTTAGTCATAATGGTATGTGTTTAACCCTAAACTGATCTAGGTAATCTTATTATTAGACCTGGATTTGATTAAATGGGTATACATAAATGAAATGACATAAGGGTGATAATTAAATATATAGCATGCCAATTAGATGCTAAACTCAGATATAAGTATATGTTGAATTCATAACATTGAGATAGTATATATATATATATATAAAGTAAAATATATATATATATGGAAATGAAAAGGAAGTAATATAATTAGTTTGTTCTGATGCTAACATAGTGTTGGATTTGGAATGTGCATGAAGAAGGTTGGAAGATAGTTCTGGAATAGTCATCATATTTTGGATATGACGCTTCTAAAGCTCTAGACAATAACACCAGCCTTGGATGGTTACATCAAATATACTATCTTGGTTTGACATAAGTGTCCTATATAGGATACCTATTGAAAATGGATGTGACCACTTAGATTCTTCTAAGCTTTACTTTACCTTTGATCTAGTGCATTCAGATTTTGGCCATGAAATATCTCTCTTTGTGAAATGGCAAAGCCCTACTTATCCATCTTCATAGTGCCCTTGGGGGAAATGGGTTAATGGGAACATAGTTTCAAGATAAACGTAAATAAATCATTATTATTTTTGGTTGCCTACATATCCAATACTCTATAATAGGGTCTTAGACTCATTTAGTTCTCCCCTACGGGTTGGTTTATATGTGAATAATGTAATATGTGGAAAGCGATTACAATAGTAACCTATCATGTAACTTATAAAATTAGGATCTTAGGCTAATAATTTATTATTTCATACCTATAAATGTGTTTCATCTATGACATATGGAAATATTGAAGTCTTATTTAATTGAATGCATGATAGAGTGATTTGATAAGTTTCTTTGTCTATTTTGGTCTTTTCTAGGTGAGGAATGAATGAGGGTTGATCTTGTATTTATATCAATCCCTTTGGATAAAAAAATCACATTAAATCACTTAGTTAGATCATTATTACACATTTTATTTATAATTTATATGACTTTAGGGAACTAGACACTTGCATTAGGTTAGGACACTAACATTGACACTAGTGTCTATCTTAGATAATGGAGTATAGGGAGCAAGGAAATATGTATCAACTACAAAATTATAGAGGTTGAAGATAAGTACATTTTAATAATTTTGGGTAAGAGATAATGTATGCATCATTAACATAAGATTATTAAGACTAATTGATAGTATAAGGGGCATAAGATATAGTAGACTTAAGAATTACAAAAGTGTGAAAGGTTTAAAACTAAGAGGAACAACCAAGGTATAATTTTTCCAAATATACAAGACCGAGGTGTTATAAAATCCATAATATAGTGTCTAAATTTTCTCCACCATTTTAATCTATTAATCAAATTACTCATTTAAAGGAAAGGAATTCATACCTAAGTGTGTATGCACACCTTTTCTTTGCATGTGCCCAACTTGAGTGATTTGTCAATGATTAACCCACAACAAAGATCATGTTATAATATATAATTAGTGCATATAATATGTAATTTTAAACTATTAAAAATGATTAAAATTTAAATATCAAGGTTTAGGAGTACACCTATGTGTTTATGTAACCATCTTACCTAATGCCAAATTGATTTGAAAAATATTTATCATTATAAGGCTCTAAAATTGAGATTAGGAAATATATATATAAATTTGTAAAGTGAATATATATAAGGAGATAGAGAGAGATAAAGAGAGATTAGAATGCCCATTCCCCCAACTTGGATTAAAGTGAGTTGATACTTACTAGTTGAGATTAGCTCAACGATTCAACCTAATGATAGTTATAAGCCAGTGAGGTTGGATGATAAAATAAATTCCATCATAAAACTTGGAAATATTCATTGATTTTATCACCTCAACTACACCAAAAATTAAACCAACTACTATAGTATATTATCTCAATAAATTCCATAAAATTCTATGGGGTATCAATATGAAAACATTTATAATGTGGTGATAGTCCTGTTTGATCAACATACCTCCACTTTCTTGATTTTACAAATGAGGAACCCTTATGAATATTCAATAACATCTAAACCTTGAAATCTTTCTCAAAGGAGCTATTTATTTATAATTTTAAGATCATACACTTGAAATGGATATGTTTTATACAGTCTTAATGATAATTATATGTTTTTGAACTAACTCTAATAATGTTTTTTATCTTTGAGGATTGAATTGCATTTTGCATAAAATAGGCTAGGTTTCCTTTGAAACAAGCCCTAAAATTTGAATTCAAAATTTGGTAGAAATCTTAATGAGGAAATGGACATTTAGAGTTTCTTGAATTATCCCTTCAAAAAAATTGTCTTGGGACAGTTTGGCATAAAGTAACCTTTGAGAAAAGGATCCCATAATTTATGAGGCTTATTTTGCATGCATCTTAATAGATCCAATGATCCATGCTTCATTGTAGGATTAAATATGATGATTCAAGATAGCCAAGGGCTATCATCTTAATCAAAGTTTAAGTGACCAATCAAAAGGGATTCAAGGGACCCCATAGCTTGAATATTTGGTCACATGGCCTGAAGAGCATATTTTTAGTTTAAATAATAATGTGTTTTTTAACACAACATGATCATAAGGGTTATACTTAAGCCCTTTGAGTACCTTAGATGATATTAAATTTGATAGCCTCACACCCATAATTTGACATCTATGAGGATGTTTTTGACATTCATGAGGATGTCAAATTTAAGATACTCTAAGTATTGTGGATGATCTTAAATTTGATAGCCTCATGCCCATCATTTGAAATTTGTGAAGACATTTTTGAAATTTGTGAGGATTTCAAATTTAAGTTAATTTGATTACCTTAGATGAGTTTAAAGTTGACAACATCATGTATGTCATTTGACATCTCTGAGGATGTTTTTGATGTTCATGAGGATGTCAAACTTATGATACTCTGAATACCCTAGATGAGCTTAAATTTGACAGCTTCGTGCCCACTATTTGATGTCTACGAGGATGTTTTTGATGTTTGTGAGGATGTTAAATTTAAGATAGTCTAAAATTTTAGACTTAAAAAAGGGATGTATCTTTTAACCCTCAAAAGGACCTTTTCACATTTTTTTCAACATAGTAGCTTAGTGTAATGTCTTTAACCTAAGTTTTTATAAAATCTTGGGACTTATTTCATGTGCAAATTCATAGATCCAATGCTCCATGCTTCATCATAGGATTTGATCTAACAGTGTGACATGGATAAAGAATTTTCAATGAGGATAGAGCATAGTGAAGGTGACCAATTAGAAAAGAACTCACAGATAAGGATCAATGGGACACTCTTACTCATGGATCCAATCCAATGATGGAAAATAGAGGAAATTTTCAAAGACTAATAGCTAGATTTTGAAAAGTCTTTCATGGGAATAAGATGAGCAATTTATGAATTCACAACCTTCACCATTAAATTAGTAAAATCCCTAGATTGGTTACATAAAACCCTATTCCTTGTTCAATTAAACCACAATTAAATTAAAAAAATCTAAAAATCACCTTGAGAAAAGCCAAGAGACTTAGGAAAATCATATAATTGAAAAACAATCAAGCCAGCTAAGGAATTATGGTTATAGCAAGACAACAATGGTGAGGGGAGGTAAAAGTTTACTTATCAATTGATAGTGAAGGAAGATGTTACAAGGACACAAAAATAGAATTAGAAGCTTTGAATGATGGTCTAAAGAATTGGTCTAAAATCTTCTTTGTGATTAATCTACTACAACCATTAGCTCCTAGTGAGAAATGAATTTATGTAGTTCAAAGGAAGCATGAAGATCTCATGGAAATCTAAAAGTTTAGACTTCATCTCACAAATACCAAACCAGAGGTACTCCATTGTGTTGATATCTTAGCTCCTATGTTTTTTGATTATAGAATAGATGGAGATTAGATAATTAGGGAGGGTACATCAAAGAATTTTTCATATATAGATATATTAGCTTTGGAAGGTTATTATAAGCCTCATAGGGATCAAATTGACCTCCTTGAAATCAAGGAATGGACCATTAAGAATGACTTAGATAATATCTTAAGACCATGGCTGAATATATGGACTCATATAATGAGAAACCATAATGGTAGAATACCAATTATGCAATTCAAGGAAGGGATTAGGGCCATCATGACTCTTTTGAATAGATATTTTGGAGTAGTACTCACATCTTATGTTGACCCAAGGTGGGTCTCCTATATCTATTTCATGATAGAAGAGAAGATGAATCCACCTATTGGAGAAATGATAAGTATCCACTTCAAAAGGCAATTTAATGGAATTAAAATGAAAATGAGTAAAATTTTTCACTATGATGTCTTAGTTACTAGATGCCTTCATGGTTTCTACCTTCTTCCCTACCATCAAGAATTAGTCCCCCCACAACAAGATCACCATTTCTCACCATTATTACAAAATTCAAATGTTCAAATATAAGGACCATATGTAATTCATTTTTGATTAAATATATCCCACTCTAGTTGGGATAGTTACTAAAAGCCCAATGCCTAGGTTTCCCTCTCTCATTAGGCAATTTGTAAATCCCATCAATGACATATGGATCTATCTTGATTATATAATCATTAGGATTAAAGGACTCCAAACCTAGCCCTACATATTACCAGTGCATGTTCTAATTAAACTAACCAAGAGTGAGATTACTCATCAAATCCTTAATGGTATAGACTATGTATGTAGGGAAAAGAAGAAAGGCATCCTACGTCTCTTCCCATATCTGATTGGGAGGACAATGGTTCATGGATGGAAGTAATTAGAGATCTTGGTAAGGAATAGAGAGACATTCAGCTTCTAATTAGATGACCTCAAGACATGGGATCCAAAAGGCAATGTGCTCTCCCATATATAGTCTAAAAAGTTGCATAAGATCCCTTATGAACACCAATTGGGTCCATATGACCACTTATACACAAAGCTAGCCAACTTTGAGGAAGTGTTGGCTAGATTTAAATGGCATGGATTCAAATTAGAACATATATTGTAGATGGAAGAAAAACCATGAAGATAAATGTGGAAAATGAATCCCTTACAATACCACCTCTTATCTTCCACTTGAGGTCCACCAAAAGTATCTCAACATCCACCTCAGTAATAGTAGGTACCTTAGCATCAAGTGCCCAAAAGTGAGGGACCTAGTGAACAAAGGATAGAACATAGGCCATGAGTGGGACCCTCTACCTTAACACTACCTCAAATACACCCTTCCCTTGTGGAATACATTGGCATGGTTTCCTTTGAGCCTTATGAAATAGTGGATGAGTTTTTTAAGGAGCTTGTAGATATATATGGGTCATCCAAGGAAGGTAATGATGAAAAAACCAAAATTGAGGTGGCACTAATTAAGGGTCCTTGGGTTAAATAATTAGACAAAGGAAAGGAGGTTGCCTTAGATTTGGTCCTATGACCAAAATAAAAAGGGAGATAGATATGGATTTAGTGCCTAGAACCTCCAAGAAGCCCATGTTTATCCACCCAATAATTGAGGTTAACTTGTTTAGTGATAAATTTACCATACATGGACCTATCATCCCTAACTATTTCATCTATGGGAAGTTCTAAAATATACCCTCTTAGATGTATTTATGGAATTTGACCAACACTGCTAATGTTGAAGTTAATGATGAGATCCATCCCTAGATCTTATAGATTATGAAGGAGCAAGAAGAGAGGAAAATGATTGAGGTTGCTAGGGAAAGAAGCAAGAAAATGGAAGAACCAGGGTAATCAATAGGGTCTAGTATTGAAACACCAGAGGTTTCAAAGCTTTTACAAGTAGAGCCCAAGGTACATTTCAACCTTCATACAGTTACACTTGAGAAGGTTACCATGAAGAAGTCAACCATTGGAACTAAATAAATTACTCTCCAAAGAGTGGAACAATTTATGGGACTCATTCCAATCCAAGGCCAGGCAATATGAGATCACCCTATTTATCAAGAATATATTGCAAGTATGGTGCAAGCCTAGTCAATAATGGCTATGGTGGGAATTTAGGGAATGAAGTAAAGGATCTTGAACATGGAGAAAGAGAAGGACTTGGAGGCACAAGCCTCATTATTAGTTCTAGAAGACCTACTAATAATGTTATATAAGTACCTCATTGGTACCTTTGAGAAATTAAAGTCTATCAAACATAGTCTAAATACCTTTTAACTTTAGTCAAGAGAGCCAAAACATTGATACAATAGTGGCAAGAAACTAAAAACTAAGTAATAGAGTTGATTACAATTCACATCATTAAGTATCCCTTAGATTTCAAAATCATTAAAGGAAGGCAATTGGATGCCATTCAAGGGATCCTGGTGGATTAAATACAAAAATTAAGATCATGGTACAATACGAAAAATTACTTTATGGAGGAAGATAAGAACCTAGTGTGAAGAATTAAGAAGTTGATAAGAGCCCTATTGATAACCCCTTCTCAACCAACTATTAGTAGCATAACGGATGATATGGAGTTCCAACATAGAGACCAATCCTTCATCCAAGAAATCAAGGATAAAAATTGGGGCCAATCCAATATAGATAATTTAAAATTCCTTAATATCATCCTTAGGATAGGGGAGCAAATTATAGAGGTAAGGTGCTTGCAAAAGGTCACTATCAAAAGTGATAAAGAATATGATACATTGGTTAAACAACAAGAAGAGAGTCTAATGAAGTCCACAGTGTATTTTGATCTAATGAAACAAAAATACACTAGGGTGAAAGACTTTCTTCAGCCTAAGTGATCAAAGAGGGGGGTTTTCTACCAGCCCAAGACCAAAGTTAATATTATTCTTTTGTAAATTGTATATGCTATTTTGTTAGGATTTATTAATATTTTGATCTAGTAGGCACCTTAAGGCCATATGTACTATATAATTATTTGTAAAGGGATAGTTGTCCTTACATATTATAAATATTTTAAGGAAAGATGACTGGTACACTACCTATACCCTCTATAAATAGGGGGTGTTAACATTTTTGAAGGAGAGAGGATTTTGAGCAATGTTATACTAGAGAAATTAATACAATTTGAATTCTAAAAACATTGTCTAGGTTGTGTTATATTTTTCTACTTTCTCTAAATTGCAAGTGGATGTCTTAGATTTGAATAGTTCTTAGATAGATGAGTTATATTTCATGTTCATGAGGTTTATTATTTGTGATTCTATAGACTAGTTGAAGGATTCTAAGTTTACTTCATTTTATTTGCTCTGCATTTGAATGTTCTTATGAAATTCAAATTAACATAGAAAACTCCTTAAGTAATCTTGAAGTTTACTCATAATTCATATATTTTTATTTGAATCTTTCCTATTTTTTTATGAAGCTTGGGCTTATGCTATGTTGCATAACTAATTGGTTAAATATATACTCAAAATTGAATAGGACTCTGTCATTGTGTTTGAGATTAATGCTTGCAATCATGTTTCTTCTCTGCCTTACCCTACCATTTGTTTCTTTTTATCAATACTCACTTTAGCTTAATATCAATGTAAATATTCACTTAGATTAGCTTAGGGCTAGAAACCTTGATTAGGAAGACTACAAAATTGTAAAGAATTTCGACCCTAGTGATTCTCAACCACCACATAAAACAAATTTTGTGGGTAGTTCTCATACTTTGCTGATTATTCCACCACAAACATATTATTTATCACAAACTGCAACTCATGCCTTGGATTCTTGTAATCCTAAAATGAGAAGTATTCATTGACACTAAGGAACACTCTATAGAGCAATTGAAAGCATCAACAAGAGGTGGTCCCCACTGGTGCTAGAAGGAGGGTCTCATCTTTGCAAGAATCATTGTTTTATTTATAAGCTTAGAGGATATTTACATCCTTTATAAAGATATTTTATCTATTAGTGTTTTTATTACTCATATTTGTGCTTAATAAATCAAAGATCCTTGTTATTTATGAAATATAGTTCAAAATTTTTTAAGTATAGCTTTAAAATTGAGAATTATTGATGCTTGAAATCAAAATAATTTATTTTTGTTAAAGATTGATGTTATCTTGGGAAATTTGAGTCTAATTATTCAAAATGATGCAAAGGATGGCCATCTTTGCATGATTAGACATATCTTTGAGCTAATATAGTCAAAGATCAATGTCCTTCATCATTTTATAAGTGATTCTTTATAAAATAGGCTTAATGTGCATGTTATTTTCTATTATTTATGGAAATTAACATGTTACATCATATTTCAAGGTAGGATTCTTAGTTTTCAAGCTAGAATTACCCAAAATTAAGACAAGATCTCATTCAAAAACCAAGGAACCTGTGCTTAAAATTGAGACACATCGATAGACTAGAAAGGATAAAGGAAGGCATAGATGTTCAAAATATTTACCATCTTCACCCCTACAAGGAGTCCTTACATTCAACCTTTAACCAGATATGGATTGGCTTGGAAGTTCTCCTATCAATGTTCTAGGTATAGTTCATGATTTGCCATAAAATCTTGAGAAATATTTTCCAATTTTTAGTCCAACTAGTATGGTCACTACCAAGGAATATGTCAAGACCTTTACAGCTGATCTCAGGCTCATAAATGTCATTCATGAAGATGTAGCTTGTAGGTTATTCCCTTTTATCTTCAAATATGTTTCTTATGAATAGTTCTTAAACCTATCAGACAATTGTATCACTTCTTCAACTAATTTTGACACCATATTTATTGATCAATTTAGTAAGATCATTAACCCTTGTGTTGTATATCATTAGTTTACTACCATCAAGAGAGATCCAAGTGAGTCTATTAGGTCTTTTAATGCCATATTTAAAAATCTGTTCAATAAAATGATAGATCCTTATAAGCCTAATGTACCTTTAGCCTTATAGATATACAAAGATGTTGTGGATCCCATGACTTCTATGTTTTTTAAGAGAACTATCTTAGCTATTACCATAGTAGCTCAAGATTACTCAAAAGTAGTGGTCATTTGTGACCAAATGAAGCCTCAAGGGCAAATAGCTTACTAAATTCCAAATGTCAACCCATATATGTTGGCCTTGAATCTTTTCCTAGCTAATAACTAGAATGTTCCATCTCTAAATCAAATACCATCTCTAACTATCTTGCCTACTTATCATGTTACTCCTAATCAAAATTTAGGTTTCTTGAGTTAGAAAACTACTAATAGATCTCAAGCTAATGGTCAAAAGGACCTAATACCAGTCAACTCTACTAAAAATAGTCAAGATCAAAATTTTGATGCTTCAAATAATGAAAGTGATTCTCTACTCAAGATGGTCTAGAAGCTTAGCACAGACATCTTGTAGTCACAAAATCAAGCTAGAAATGCTAATGATAGCTCTATAAGAAACTTCACATTTGAAAAATTTACAAAACCTAGGAATTGATTCTATAATGATATCTTCTTTAAAAGCAACAAATTAAATGATCCTTTTTCATCTGGAAAGAAGACTATGGACATCAATCTCATAGATATTTCTCTACCTAATTATTGTAGGGTGCATGCCACTTCTAATCATGGTGAGATAGACTATATTAAATTTTATACAATTTTGAAGCCTTTCAAGAAGAGCTTGACACCTTTGAGGTTATCCAAAATAAGGACAATACTTATAGTACTTTTAGATCTAAAGCACAAGACTAGGTACACATGGTGGAGACCATTCAATTTCCCTTTTAGGAAGATAATGAACCTGATAATATTAATGAATAAATCCAAACATTTCAACAATTCCTAAATACTTACCCTCTAAGGAATAGGGAGAAAATATAGCCTTTGACTACTTCTACTACCCTTAATAACTATAGTACTCCCCTAAATACATCTTCAAAGAATGATCCTAAACCACCCAAAGGTAGTTCTTCTAAGCCTTTGGTTGAACCTATAAATAAGATTGGATACAATATTGTTAAGGACATGATTAAAATTAATGAAATTATCACTCTACATGAATTAACATGGATAACTAAGAAAATAGACCTTCTCTTAGAATCCTTGTCCAAAAAGCCTATAAAGCCATTAAATAATGATACTACCAATATAATATGCAAGTGACAAAAGTAGAATCTCCACCTTTTTTGCTCATAATCAGAGTGTTTAGTAAGAATGTCCATAATTGTCTATTAGACTCAGGAGATTCAACTAATATTATGCCAGCTAAAATTTGTGAGAAAATAGGATTAAACCTAATCAAGTTAGACCAAATGGTCACATAACTAGATAAATCAAAATTCAAAGTCATTAGAGAATTGCTTAATGTGCAAATCCAATTGGAAAGTGAACTTAGAGTTTAATAGTCTATTTAAATTCAATTAGTAGTCATCCCTAATGCTTATGGGTTACTTCTAAGTATGGAATGGACCAAATCCTTGAATGAGTTCATGTCCACTAACTATTTTAATATGTGTTTACCATGGAAAGGTGTCCCTCATCATATCAGAGTTCAGAGAGAGCCAAGGATGAAGAATATGATAATTGAGTATAATGTAGTTATTGAGAGGGTAAACTTCCTTTATTTTGATCTTGGAATCTTCACTTTGGAAATTTCACAAAATTTAGATTCTAAAACACCCCTTCCAATTCTTGGATTATGGAAATTACATGTTGATGGAGCTAGGTGCAAATCAAGGTTAGGAGCTGACATTGTGTTAATAGACCATGTAGATAGGTACTATCATGCATCTTATAGATTGTAATTTCATCACACTAATAACTTCATTGAGAATGAAGCTCTCATCCTATGACTATAGCTTATCATCAAGCACAAAGTTAAGGAAATTTTTATCTATGGAGACTCTAAACTTATGGTCAACCAAGTAAGGAGTAAGTCCCATTGCAAGTTATCTTACTTAAATAAATACAAGTTTAGGTTATGGGATTTAATCAAGTCTTTCAATTATTTCAACATCTTAAGTATTCCAAGGGAAGAAAATAAGGTTGCTAATGAGCTTGCTTTTGTTGAAGCCAACCTCATGCCAAATCAAGATTTTTGTGCCTTTAGCTTTGAGTTGGTACCTTACCCATCAGTCCCTAATAATGTCAATCACTTCCAATTTTTCAATGATGATCAATAGATCATCAATTTCTTAACCAACTTTGGGGCCTTTGAGGCCCATATCATTGATGAAGTAGATGAAGGTTCTCTTGAAAAGAGCCTAATGGGAAGATCATCCAACTTAGTGATAACAAAATACCTAAGGGGATGATCTCTTTAGAAAGATTGTTTGATCAAGATAAGCTTACATATATACCTAAGGTACCTAAAGTGAGTGGAAAGTATTACCACCCAATAGATCTCAGTCCACAAAACCAACCTCAACCAGTGAATATAGGAAAAGCATACACTGAAATAGAAAATAAGAAAGTAAGAGAATTACACACAAAGTATAAAGATGTCATTTTTTAGTCTTAAGAAGACCTAAAGATATTTTATCTAAGAGTCATAACTCATAAAATAACTCTCAAATAAAATTGTAATCCTTTTAGGTAAAAATAAAGGCCAATCAATCCTATTTTACAACCTATGATCTATAAGGAGGTAAGGAAACTACTAGATGCAAGGATTTTCTTTCTTATCAGACACTCCACTTGGGTTGCCAACTTGGTTCTGGTATGAAATAAATATGGGGAGATTATATTATGCATTGAATTTAAGAACTTGAACAAAGCTTCCAAAAAGGACAATTATCCTCTACCTTCTCTAGACCAAGTCATACAAGTTATCTTAGAATCAGCTACGATGTCCTTATTGGGTTGATTCTTAGGGTGTAACCAAGTGCTAGTTGACAAAGAAGATAGGATGAAAACAATTTTCATGACCAAATGGGGAAATTATTCCTATAAGAGGATGCCCTTTGGCTTATCAATGTAGGAACAACATGTTAAAGGGACATGGACCATAATTTATAAGGTTTGGTAGGCAAATGTATCATCATCTATATGGATGATTTGATAGTTTTCTCCAAGAAGAGAGAATATCACTTCATGTAATTACAATAAATGTTTAAAATATGCAAAAGGTATATCATTTCCCTCAACTTGAAGAAGAGTATATTTTTTGTCATAGAAGGGAAAATACTAGGCCATGTTATCACCAAGAAAGGGAACTCCATAGATACTAACTTAGGGGAGTCTATCTCCAAAATTGAGTTGCCTAATAGTAGAAAATAGTTTTAATCATTCTTTGGGAAAATTAACTTTGTAAGAAAAGTCATCTCAATCTTTGCATAAATTATCAAGCCTTTGAATGACATGTTGAAGAAGGATGCCAAGATCTCTTGGAATGAAAAATCTAAGAAATAATTTTTTGACATTAAAAAGGCTATCACTAAAGCTCCATTCCTCATAAGTCTTGACTTCTCAAAAAAATTCTATCTATACTCATTTGCCTCTGAACATACTATGGCTACAGTACTAACTCAAAATATTAATGGGAATGATCATCCCATAGCTTTTATGAGCACCAATTTCAAGAATACTTAAGAGAACTATTATATGATTGATAAACAAGATAATGCATTGGTAAAAGTAGTCAATAAATTTAGACACTATATCCTTAGGAATAAGGTACATGTTATATTGCTAGACCTGGCTATGGAATTTATGCTAAGTTAAAATTATATTAGAGAGAGAAGAGGAAAATGGATGCCAGTTCTACAAGAATATGACATTGAAATGAATATTTTGAAGTTGGTAAGGTGCCAAGGCTTACCTCAAATGATTTCCAATACAAACCTCAAGCTCCATGTCATGTAAGTCAACTAGTAAAACTTCTAGCCTAATGATTAGTATGACCTTATCATCCACTTATTTATCAATGGTGCTTATCCCCTAGGACTTATAAGGGAGAAAAGGAGAGCCTTGAGGCTCAAACAAGCTCATTACCTCATAAAAAATGGAGTCTTATATAAATGTAACTTTGAGGGAGTTTACTTAAGATGTACATCCAAAGAAGAAATAGCTCAAATCATGACTACCTCCATGAGAAGATAGGAAGTGGACATCCTTTAAGAAGAACCATAGCCTAAAATATCCTTAGAGCTAGTTATTATTATCCTAACCTCTTCAAAGATGCTCAAAAACATGTGAGGGAGCGCCATGCATGCTATATATTCAACATAAAATATTCAAAGGTAGCCATGCCTTTACAACCTATGATAGTTGACAAACTCTTTGCATAATGGGGGTTGGACTTTGTATGGGTGATCAACCCCAATTATTCTGAAGGACATTAGTTTTTCCTTACTGCTACTGACCATTATACAAGATTGAGTGAAGTTTTTTCCACCAAACATTGTAGGATAGAAGAGGTAATTAACTTCATGGAAGAAAATATTTGCAAAATATTTGAAACCCCACTCTATTTAGTTGGTGATAATGGATCTTCCTCAACTTCTATTACGATGATTGAATGGGCATATTATAATGGAATCATTCTAAAATTTTCATCCAATCATTATCCCTAAGTGAATAGAGTCTCTGAGTCTACAAATAAGAATTTGATGAAGGATATCAAGAAGTTTACATAAGATAAACCAAGAACATGACATAAGCTCCTGAAGTATGCACTATGGTAAATAAGGATAAGAATTAAATGGGCTCTCAAGACTTCACCATTCTTATTTTTATATTTCTAGGAACCTATCTTCCCAATAACCCTCAACATGGCTAAATTTAACTTCATGCAAGAGTACATGGAAGAAATCCAAGACCTTGCTACCTCAAGGTTGTTAGATATTATTCAGATGGAAGATGCCTAGGACAAAGCATTTGCTGACTTTAGTAGACATCAAGAAATAGTGAAAATGTAGTTTTATAAAGGATCCAAAATCAAAGTGTTCAAGCAAGGAGGCTTAGTCCTCCTCTAGGACAAAGCTTTAGAGTGAAAAGGGAAGCATGGTAAATTCACACCTTTGTGGATTGGGACATATCAAATTGTAGAGACATTGGGAGATAACACCTTTAAACTTAAAGACCTCTAAGGAGTAGAGTTCATCTTTCCCACCAATGGGAAATACCTCAAACATTACTTTGTTACTGCCCCAATAGGAGTCTTCATAGGGTAAAAGCTATAATATAGTTAGATTATAGGTAGACTAGTTAGTTTCTCTTCTTGCTTTCCCATCTTGCTTTGCTTGTACAAATTTGTTTACTTTATACTTCTTGGTTTCTATCATGTGTTTTATTTTTCTTGGTTTTGATCTTTTGTTTCCAATAAGTATTATGGACAACTTTTCTCAATTTTTCATGAGATTGCTTAGAATTATAGTGATTTGAAGTAGGGATATGAATCTTGAAATGATGAACATAGTTTGTCACAATGCACCATGATGCAACTCAAATGCAATGGTGTAGACTGATATAGAAGTTAATTATAATGACAAGTCTTAATCATAATCTTAAATCAAGGATTGGTTGAAATAAGAATAATTCATATTAGTATAAAACTTAGGATGTTGAGGCACATTTCATGCTATCACTTAAAACACATCTTTATCTAGGATAGAGGTTAAAACTAAAAGTGATTACCCCAAGAAACAAAAACTTGACCAAATCCTTAAAACCATGATATATTGGTCCTTAACCTTTGAAAAAGGACATAAAAAAAGAAATTTATTTCAAAATCTATGGAAATAAAAGAAAAGGTGATTCAACTAACCTCCACTAGGGATATGGATGCCTAGTTGGCAATGGAGCAAGGAATTAAGTGGGACCAAAGGTGTCTCTATTAGGGTTATGGATGCCTAGATAGAAGCAGAGAAATGCCCAAGCCTCCCCTAAACTAAGATAAATTATTCTCAATAGATATCCAAAATGATCAAATTCAAGTGTTCTGACTAGAGGTATGACCTAGATGTTACCTTCCAAAGTTCCATGACAAAAAATAAGTGGAATCAAAGCATACATTGCATGTCTACATTTCAACATTTTGAGTTTGAACTTTACACATGTGAGGTTTATTACAACCAAGGTTGGAATTAGACAATGTTGTAGACCCATGAAGGACTTATGAAATGATCTAAACTAGAGCCTTAGGTTCTAACATATTATTATGTTTCCCTTGTGAGTCACCATTTTGTTAGATCAACATACCCTCACTTTCTTGCTTTTGTAAATGGGGGACCCTTATGAATGTTCAAAACATTTGAGCCTTGAAAGCTTGCTCAAAAGAGTTATTTTTTTATAATTTAAAGATCATCCACTTGAAAGGGATATGTTATATACAAGATTAATGATAATTATATGTTCTTAAACTAATGTTGCTAATATTTTATCTTTCAGGATTGAATTATAGGTTGCATAAAAGAGGCTAGGTTTCCTTTGCAAAAAAGCCCTAAAATTTGAATTCAAAATTTGGTAGGAAGCTTACTAAGGAAATGGACCTTTAAGGTTTCTTGAAGAATCCCTTCAAAAATATTATCTTTTGACACTATGGCATAAATTAACCTTTCAAAAAAGGAGCCCATAGTTGATGAGGTTTATTTTGAATGCATCTTCACAAATCCAATTATTTGTGCTTCATCCCAAGATTCAATTTGATGATGTGAAATAGATAAGGTATTTCATCTTAATCAAAGTTTAAATGACTAATCAAAAGGGATTAAAGGGACCCCATAGCCCAAATATTTGGTCACATGGCCCGAAGAGCATATTTTTAGTTTAAAGAATAATGTGTTTTTCAACACAATATGATCACAAGGCTTAAGCTTAGGCCCTTTGAGTACCTTGGATGATCTTAAATTTGACATCCTCATGCCCATCATTTGATGTCTATAAGGACATATTTGACATTCATGAGGATGTCAAATTGAAGATACTCTGAGTACCTTGGATGATATTAAATTTGATAGCCTCGCACCCATCATGTGATGTTTACAAGGATGTTTTTGATGTTCATGAGGATGTCAAATTTAAGATAATTTGAGTACCTTAGACAAGCTTAAATTAAATATCCTCACATCCTTCATTTGACATCTATGAGGAAATTTTTGATGTTCATGAGGATGTCCAAATTATGATACTGTAAATACCTTAGATGAGCTTTAATTTTATAGCTTCATGCTAGTCATTTGACATATTTGAGGATATTTTTGACATTCATGAGGATGTCAAATATAAGATAGTATAAAATTTTAGACCTAGCAAAGGGATGTATCTCTTGACCCTCAAAAGGACCCTTTCACATTTTTTCCAACATAGGAGATTAGCTTAATGGCTTTAACCTAAGCTTTTATCAAATCTTAGGACTTATTTGAGGTACACATTCATAGATCCAATGGTCCACACATCATCATAGGATTTGATCTAATGGTGTGACATGGTTAAATAATTTTCAATGAGGATAGAGCATAATGAAGGTGACCAATCAAAAAAGACTTCTTGGATTAGGATTAATGGGCCATGCTCACTCATGAATCCAATATACTAATGTGAAATAGAGGAAAATTTCAAAGACTAATGGTTATCTTCTAAAAAGACTTTCATGGAAGTTACATGAGTGAATTTATGAATTTTTAACCTCTACCATTAAATTCAAAAAATCCCTAGCTCACCAACACAAATCCCTATTGTTTATTCAATTAAGCCATAATTGCATTAAAAAAGATAAAAAGCACCTTGAGAAAATCCAAAAGACTTAGAGAAATCATATATTTTAAAAATAATCAAGCCAATTGAGGAATTATTATTGTATCAAGATAATAATGGTGACATGAGGTAGAAGTTTACTTATAAACTAACAATGAAGGAATATGTTACAAGGATACAAAACTAGACATGAAAGCTTTGAACAATGGTTTAAAGAATTGGTCTGAAATATTCTTTGTAGTTGATCTACTATAACCATTTTCTCCAAATGAGAAATGAATTTTTTTAGTTCAAAATAAGCATGAAGATTTCATGAAAATATAGATGTCTGGACTCCACCTCATAGCTACCAAACTAGAGGTACTCCATTGTGTTGATAGCCTAGCTCTTATATCTATTGATTGTAGAATAGATGGAGACTAGATGATTAGGGAGGGTACATCAAATAACATTGACTATATATATCTAGTAGCTTTTGAAGGCTACTATAAGCTTCTTAGGGCTCACATAGACCTCCCTATAATTAAGGAATAGACCACTAAGATTGACTTAGATAATATATTAAGACCTTGGTTGAATAGAAGGACTCATGTAATGAGAAACCATAATGGTAGAATATTAATTATGTAGTTTAGGGAAGGGATTAGGATCATCATGACCTTGTTGAATAGATCTTATGGAGTAGAAATCACATCCTATGTAGACCCCAGGTGGGTCTCCTCTATCTATTTCATGATAGAAGAGAAGATGACTCCACCTATTAGAGAAATGATAAGTATCCACTTGAGAAGGTAGTTTAATGGAATTAAAAGGAAAATGAGTAAACTTTTCACTATGATCTCTTACTTGTTGGATGAGTTCATGGCTTTTACCTTCTTACCTAGCATCAAGAATTGGTCCCCTTATAGCAAGATCACCATTTCTCACCATTATTCCAAACTATACATATTCAAATATAGGGACCACATATAATTCATTTGTGATTGCATATATCCCACTCTAGTTTGGATAATTAATGAAATCCCAATACCCAGGGTTCCCCCTCTCATTAGTTAGTTTGTCTATCCCATCAATGACATATGGATCTATCCTAATTTTAATGTCAATAGGATTGAAGGAATCCAAACCCAAAATTTTAGATTATCAATGCATGTCCAAATAAAACTAGTTGAGAGTGAGATTTCTCTTCAAATCCTTCATGGTATAGACCATGTATGTAGGGGAAAAAAGAAAGGCATCCTACGTCTCTTCCCATATCTTATTGGGAGGACAATGGTTCATGAATGGAAGTAATTAGAGATATTAGAAAGGAATAGAAAGACATTCTACTTCCAATTAGATGACCTCAAGACATGGGATCCAAAAGACAATGTTCTCTCCCATCTATAGTCAAAATAGATGTATAAGATCCCTTATGAACACTAATTGGGTCCATATGACCACTTATACACAAAGGAAACCAAATTTGAGGAAATGTTGTCTAGATTTAAAGGTAAAGGATTTAAATTGGAACACATATTATAGAGGGAAGAAAAACCATCAAGAGAAATGTGGAAAATGAATCCCTTACAATACCACCTCTTACCTTCTACTTCAGGGCCACCACAAGTACCTTAGTGTCCACCTCAGTAATAATAGCTACCTCAATAGTAAACAGCCAAAAGTGAGGGACCTAGTGAACAAAGGATAGAACATAGGCTAGGAAAGGGATCCTCTACTTTAGCCCTTCATCAAATACCCCCTTCCCCTATGGAATACATTGACATGGTTACCTTGGAGCCTTATGAAATAGTGGATGAGTTCTTTATGGAGCTTGTAGATACATATGGGTTAGATAAGGAAGATAATGATGAAAAATCCACAACTAAGGTGGCACTAATTGAGGGTCCTCAGTTTAAAGAAATAGATAAAGTCAAGGAGGTTTCCTTAGATTTGGTCCTTGTGACCAAAATCAAAAGGGAGATAGATATGGCTTTGGTACCTAAAACATCCAATAAGCTCAAGTGGATTTACCCAACAAGTGAAGTAAACTTGTTTAGTGATTAATTTCATATACATGGACCTGTCATTCCTGATTGGTTCATCTATGGGAATTTCCAAAAGATACCCTCTTGGATGCATTCATGGGCTTTGACCAACACTACCAATGTTGAAGTCAATGATGAGATCCAGCCTTGGATCTTAGAACTTATGAAGGAGAAATAAGAGAGGAGAATTATTGAGGTTGCTAGGGAAAATATAAAGATAATGCTAGAACTAGGGCAATTAGTAGGGTATATCTTGAAACATTAGAGGTTTAAAATATCTTGAAAGTAGAGCCCAAGGTGCAATTCAACCTTGATAAAATTACACTTGAGAAGGTTACCACAAAGAAGGCAAGCATTGGAACTATAAAAATCACTCTCTAAAGAGTGGAACCATTTGGTGGACTCATTCCAATCCAAGGCCAGGTAGTAGGAGAGCACCCCATTCATCAAGAAGATATTGTAAGTATGGTTCCAGTGTAGTAAGTAATGGATATGGTGGGAATTCAAGGAATGAAGCAAAGGATCTTGAACTTGGAAAAGGACAAGGACTTGGAGGCATAAGTCTCATTATCAGTTCTAGATGACTTATTGAGCATGTTAAATAAGTACCTCCTTGATACCTTTGAATGATTAAAGGATATCAAACTCAAGATAAATACCTTGGAAATTCAAGCCAAGAGGGCCCAAAAATTGATACAATAGTGTTAAGAAACTAAAAACTAGGTAATAAAGTTGATCAAAGTGCACATAATTAAGTAGACCCTAGATTTTAAAATCATTAAAGAAAGGCAATTGGATGACATTCAAGGACTCTTGGTTGATTAAATACAATAATTAATATCATGGTACAACAAAAATAATGAATTTATGGAGGAAGATAAGGACATGGTGTGTATAATTGAGAAGTTTCTAAGAGCCCTATTGATAACCCCTTCTCAACCTACAACCACTAGCATAATGCATGATATGGAGTTCCAACATAGAGTCCAAGCCTTCATCTAGGCAATCAAGGATAAAAACTAGGGCCAATCTAATAAAAATAATTTAAAATTCCTTCATATCCTCCTCAAGATATGGGAGTAGATTACAAAGGCAAGGTGCTTGAAAGAAGTCACTATCAATAGTGACAAATAATATGATACATTGGTTGAACAACAAGAAGAGATTCTAATGAAGTCCATAGTGGATTTCGAGCTAGTAAAAGAGCAATACACTAGGGTGAAAGAATTTATTCAACCTAAGTGATTAAAGTGGGGGTGGCATACCATCCTAAGACCAAAGTCAAGATTATTATTTTTTAAATTACATATGCTAGTTTGTTAGCATATATTAATCTTTTGATCTAGTAGGCACTTGAAAGACATATGTACTATATAATTATTTGTAAAAGGATAGTTGTCCTTACTTATTATAAATTTTTCAAGGAAAGATGATGGATGCACTATCTATACCATCTATAAATAAGTGTATTTTACCATTTATAAAGGAGAGGATTTTGAGCAATGTTATACTATAGCAATTAATACAATTTCAATTTTGAAAATATTGTCTGGGTTGTGTTATATTGTTTTTGCTGTCTTTCAACTGTAGGTGGATGTCTTAAATTTGAATAGTTCTTGGATAGATGAGCTATATTTCATGTTTATGAGGTTTATATTTTGTGATTTGATAGATTAATTTAAGTATTATATGTTTACTTCATTTTATTTACATTACATTTGAATGTTCTTATGAAATTTATATTAACATAGAAAACTCTTTAAGTAATCTTTAATTTTACTCATGATTATTATATTTTCCTTTGAATCTTGCCTTATTGTCTATGAAGCTTGGGATTATGCTATGTTGCATCACTAATTGGTTAGATATATACTCAAAATTAAATAATAATCTATCATTATGTTTGAGATTAATGCTTCCAATCACGTTTCTTCTTTGCCTTACCCTACCTTTTGCTTCTTTTTATCAATACTCACTTTAGCTTAAGATCATTGTAAATATTCACTTCAATTAGCTTAGAGCTAAAAACCTTAATCAAGAAGACTACAAAACATTACATATCATAAGAAATTTAGATATGTCTCATGTTTAAACTATGTATAACAATGGTAGCAATGTAATACATTATGCCACAACTATGAAACTGAATCATAAGATTGTGTGCTTTGGATAATTCAAAAAATTGTGTAAGTCTAAAGCATGTCCCCACTATATATGTACTTATCTAAAAATTGTTATAAGTACCAATGTGGGGAACATTTTTCCAAAATATTCTCCCATTATAATATTAAGATGCATAATACTAAATAGATGTGGAGAACATGCTTCTAAAGCATGCTCCCATTGAATTTGATAACCGTGAATATGTGGAATCCATGACCATATGGCATTCCCTCATTAAATATAAAAGCTATGAATTTATGGAATCCATGCCCAAATGACATGCCCTCACTAAATCTAAAAACTAATATAATTACCATATATTGAATGAGTGTGGATAACATGCTTCCACATCATGCCCTCACTAAATCTAAAAATTGTGTCAAGTGTAGAGAACATGCTTCTATCAAATTCCCCAACTAATATGCCCTTGTTAAGATGAGGAAGAGATAGGAACTAGTACTTTCATCACCTTAAAATAATAAGATAATTGTATAATATGTGAATGTAACCATGTATCATATAGAAAGAACATGTCTAGGTAGATAACATTGAATCATATATAATCAATGTGATTACATATAGGCCTAAGATGCATGATAATTATTATGGAAATATATAGGTAATAAAAATTCAAAATTAATAAGAAAACAAGCACGCACATAAGAACACTCAAAATCAAATCAAAAGGCAATGGTCAAAGGAGACCAAAAACAAGGTGAAATGTTCAAATGTCACACAATCAAAGGGACATGACTTAGTCAAACATCCATATAGGCAAGGATGACATATTAAAATTTACATACAACAAACAATGAAATATTCAAATGTCAATGAATTCCTACATAGGCACTAAGGTAAAAAATAAAGGAGCATATTCAAATTCTCTAAAAATAAAGATAACTAAAAGGCAAGACACACAAGGAAGCACATAGAGTAAAACATAAGCAACCATTATAAACATGTCATAGTATCCCATGGATCAAATGTGTTAAGAAAAATGTCAAGTGCATAACATATAAAGTGTCATGTGTAATATATAATTATAGATAAATGCATGTGTAAGTACATATGGAATATCAAACATGATAATTAATTGTGATCATCGAACCATATAACCCATGTGTATCAAGATCAAAGAAGTAAATTCTCCCAATGTCTACATGACATGAGTAGAGCGAAGGCCCAACTTTTAAAATAGGAATATATCATGTATCTATGTATGCCTATATCACACTCAAGGATAAGTGTGACACACTTGTATGTAGGATTAACTAAATGTACCATCCATCAACATGGAACAAACATATAGATGCCAAGGAGCCAATATAACATGTAGGTGACAAAAATATTTTTGGAATTTTGAATGTTTTTTATTTTTTTGGTATTTTTGGAATATTTCTTATGTAATATATCTATGAAATTGCATAATGTTCATTGGGATTTTTAAATTATTTCCCTCAAGAATATTAGAATAGTATACACCTTTTCCTAGCTTTTATGTAACTATAAATAGTCTCAACTAGTTTGGTTTGAACTTTCCCTTTTTTAATGTTTTTGCATTGTTATTATTTTGAATTTATTTTGGTTCTAGGTCACCCAAATAAAAGTCACATGGATTAACCTTTTTTTACATAATATTTTTACATGGCCTTGATAAACATGTAAATTATCAGCATCATGTGTACATTTGTCACTAAACTTCTATAACTGATGTAATCTCTTTTCTTGATATTCATTATCTTTGATGATGTCTTTTAGAGAAACACATAAAGAAGGTATCTCAAGTTAAATTAGTAAAATGAACTTTGTACCATAGACCAAATAAAAATGTGTAACCTGAGTAGGTGTGCATATGTTAGTTTAGTATGCCCATAGAGCATCTACCATCTATTGGTTCCAATCAGTGTTGTATTATTCAACTATTTTTCCAAGTATTTTGAAAATTGTTTTATTGGTTACCTCTGCCTAGCCATTGCTATATGGATAATGAGGTGTAGAAAAGGTATATTTAATCTTTTATTTACTAGAAAATAATTTCACTATCCTATGTTTAAATGATGTTCTATTATCATAAATAATAGTTGAAGGTATGCCAAAATGGGAAATAATATTGGTCATAAAAAACCTATATATGTCATCCCTTATGGTAAACTCAAGTGAAATTTATTCCAACCATTCTGAAAATTATTTTGTAGTTGTAATGATAAATTTGTGTCAACCAATGGATATTAGATTTATCTTTCCTATTAAGTCAAATCCCAATAAGGAAAAAGGCCATGTTGAAACAATTGATTGTAACTCATGTGATGACACATGATTCAAATTGTTATATTTTGGCATTATAAACATAGTTTTTCATGTTCAATACATTATTGTTACATTGTAAGATAGTAATAACCTTGACATAATAGTTTTTGATACATGAAACATCCACTGAAATGCCCACCACACTCATTATCATGAATTTCTAAAAGTGAAGTGTAGGCTTTAGACTCATGTAGTTTCCCCCTACCTATTGGCTTATATGTGAATCATGAAATATGTGGAAAGAAATTATAATAGTGACCTCACTTTTAACCTGGAAAATCAAGATCTTGGGATGTTATTTTAGTTATTTAGACATATATATGTGTTGTACCTATGATTGGTATGGAAATATGGAAGCTTTGTTCAATTGAATGTTTGATAGAGTGCTTTAATAAGTTGTGTTGGTCTCTTTAGGTATTTTTTAGGTGATGTACGAATGAGAGTTGATATTGTATTTATATAAATACCTTTGGAGAAATAGATCACATTAAATCACTTAGGCCAACCATTAGTATACATTTTATTTGTAGGTTGGATTACTTTAGGACATTGGACACTTACATCAAGTTAGGACACTAAAGTTGATGCTAGTATCTATCATAAATGTTAGTTCCTAAGAAATAAGGAAATAGGTATAGGATTATAAATTTTAGAGGTGGAAGATAAGAATATTATAAACATTATAGGAAAGACAAAAGGTTTGTATCATCAACATAAGACTGGTCAGACTGAGAGACATGCTAAGGGGTACAAGATAGAGTAGATGTGAGACTTGTGGAAGTGAGAAAGGAATAAAACTTAGAGGAACAACCAAGTCTTCAGTTTTCTAAGTGTATAAGCCTAAGGTGCTATATAATCCATAAAATAGTGTCTAAATTTTTATTTTTCAATCTAAATATACAAAATTTATAGGAGATTGGAATTTTCATTGAAAATTATATATTTTTAACCATAATGGTTTAAATTTTCAGCTAAATATCGATAATAGTGACAAAAATAGAGGATAAATTCAATATTATTCACTTAATTCAAAATTTTTGATTGCTAGTTAGATAACTCCATCCATAATGGTTTGATTAATTTCCTAGTTTAAATATTAAATCCAAATGTATATTATTATGACAATTCTAGTAGCGTATAATGTTAATTGACAATGAGATAAATAATCTACATTGTTAGGTTTGGCATGTTAACTAGTAACTATATAATTGACAACTAGATATCTCCATTCATCTTTGTTTGGGTTTTTAATCTAAACAAATACAATCATGGCATTATTAGTGGGTACATTTATTATTATTTGTGTAATTCAAAATCTATGTTTAGAGATACAAATTTTTATATTACAAATACTATAACTTTTATATTTTAAAAATATTATTTATAAATATAATCATGGCATTGCAAGTGGAAATTTTGAATATTACTCACCTAATTCAATATTTGTCCTTAGATATACTTACTGTTGTGTTTGATATTATCTTTCTACATTGATGTTATCTTGAATAATTTGCTTGCCTAGTTATCAAATATTATTTTATAAAATTTTGTTACATTTTTATTTTGTTGTTGAAAAAAATAATTACCCATAGATATACACATTATAAGATGTTTGATTTCATCTTAAAACACAAATATTAAAATCAAATTCTTTCTCATATTTTTAGATATTGCTCCAATTAAAATAAACTTATTGGCATTAGAATTAGAAATATTATTATTTGGATTTCTAAGGATTACTGAATTTAGATCACCAAGAAAAAAATTATTTTTAGGATTCATGTTATAGAACATTATGATGTGCATTTATAGTTTATTTATTCAAGATAGAAAAAAATCAATTCAATATTAGGTTATGGTTTGCTAATTTGATTGGAGTGATTTTTTATTTCATTCATTAGTTTTGCTAGCTACAAAATTTTGAATTTGTTTTTTACTTAAGAATATCACATTGTGAGATAGTTGACAAATTTTTTAAATAAAAAAAATTGAAATATTATACTGGTAAACATAGAAAACATATAAATTTTTCTATAAAATTACAAACATGTGTGTGTAAAATAAAATATATTGTTCATAGAAGTGAAAACATGCTTTGATTATAACAAATAAGATGCCTTTTATTTGGATTTATTTAAAGTTAGATACTTGATGGCACATTATATTTTGATAAAAAAAATATTCATACATTTATGTGCATGGCTAGAGCATGTGGGGCCACACCCAAATATTCATCACTCTTTGGAAACATATAAGAAAATATTAATTACTTTGATTGAGTTTATTTTAATATATCAAATCAAGCTATATAAACAAATGAATTTATCAAGCTATATTAGAGATATTAAAAAGGAAATTAAAATTTTTAGAGAGATTATATTGGCCAGGGATAGTGTTAATAGTAGGGATGGAAAAGTTTGTAAAAATCCATTTAGCATGCTAAATTTGGAGCTTTAAGATACACTCAAAGAGGAATATGAGATATAAAAACAACAGGAAGAAATGTGTGAGAATCACAACAAGATGGCTCATAATAGAGAGAATACACAAGTAGCTAAGTCTAAGAAAGCCACTAAAAATCTATTGAATCTTATGCATACACGTAAAAATTACATGGTGTGACATGTGCAATACAACAATGTCCAAAGATGATGCAATGATCTCCTAATTTAAACTAAAGTGGGTTCTCTCTAAAATTCTAGTCCCTACTTTCTCTTGGTCCTTTTTTCACTCAAACCATTTATAAATGTTTTTTAATATTTTTGATAAGGACAAAACCACCCTTCTTATTGATGGAACTATCTCGATCCATTATGAAACCTCCCTTAAAATAACTTAACCATAATGGTAGTTTTTAAAACCAACCTGATAGAACCATCATATATAGGGTGGCTTTGTATTACTATAGTGTGGTTATGTCATTATATAGGATGTGTCTATCACTAGGATCGGTGGATACATAAAAAAACACTTGAAAATGTAGGTGGATTCATCACTTCTTGTCTACCTTCTAATTTTAGCTCCCGTGAATCATTCTTTGACATGTTTTGCATGATTTGAGTCATGTTTCTAAAATTTATCACCTTTTGTTCACCTCCAATTAGGCTTAGCTTACTCCCTCTTCTATTTTAAATAATTTTGAGTCCCTCTCAAGTTCAAATCCTAATTCAACTTAGTTAAACCCCCCCCCCCGCAACCATGAAAGCTCCCAACTCTTTCTACAAGAAGACCATTTTTGGGCATATTTTATATCCAAAATTTTGAATTAAAGCCTAGATTTTTGAATCTTTTCATAATCATATACTAATAAAATTTTTACGAAGCTCTACCTTCATTGTTTTCATATTTTAATACACAATTTCAAGCAAGGTAACTCATTATATTTGTAACCAGATATTTGCATTCATTCAACTAGCTAGCCATAATCAACTACTTTTTATTTGGAGTTTTGTCTCTCATATCTTCCCCATTTTTTTAATTTTATTTGATAATTATTCTAATCATAGAGTTCCTACAATAATTTGGTTAGTTAAGGAGCTATAATTTTGAGGACCACATCACAAATATTACTCTTACTTTCAACTGATCTCCACCTTGATTAGGTTGGGATATTCTAGTTTAGATTTATTTATTTTATTTTTTAGAATACATTAGATTAGTTTAATTTTTTATATTAGCTTAAATATTTAATTTTAAAAAGTCAAATTTGATAGGAAAAAAATTCTTCTCTCCCATCTTTGCATAAAAACATTAGTTAGCTTTCTTCACTATTTGTATGTAGTTAATAGATCCTTTCATAACACAACTTTGCATCTAAACCATAGGTTAATGTTAGATAATATATCAAACACTTTAATATATAATCACACTCAATTTTTATTTGAAAAATAAATTCTTATTCACACACTAATAAGTGGATAACCCTATTCAAACCCAGGTAATCAATAGTTGTTATTTTTCTCTTAACTTATATTTATTTAGTAAATTAAAAATGTTTTTTTAATTTTAATAATTAAAAATATTATAATTAAAATATTTATTTTATTAATAAAAAATCATTTAAACCTAGTGTGCATCCACTTACAAAAATCAAAATTAAGTCTAGCTTGATTTTACAAAGAGAACTACTAGATACTTTGTAGTATTTATTTGAATATGAATTTATTTTTATGTTATAAAACATTAATTTTAAAAATATATCCATTAATATATAATATGAAAATATAAAAAACATCTCATATAGTTTGCATACAAGTAGAGCTAGGAAAAATCAGCATCTTCTATAATAGCATAGGTTCCTTATCTCCTTTGCATGTATTAAAAAAATTGAAAATGATAAAAAAAGAGTTTAGATTTCATTTACTTTCATATTTTATATTATTTTAATTTTGTAAAACAATAATTTACTTTTAAAATCCCAATAGAATTCCAAAGACAAACAAAAACAATGTCAAAATCCTTGTTAACATAAGCATGATGTATGAAAAGCCTTACCAATCCATGAAAGCAACCACATACTAAATAATCTTTATCCATATGCATGAGAACCATATATCAATTAT
The DNA here is from genome assembly GCA_037957365.1 of Torreya grandis. NCBI lineage: Eukaryota > Viridiplantae > Streptophyta > Pinopsida > Cupressales > Taxaceae > Torreya > Torreya grandis. The sequence continues at coordinate 2,910,760 of JARHVA010001239.1, read as the reverse complement.
TTCTTCAACAATATATAAATCACACCTTACTAGCCATTACCTAAATGAGATCATTTACTTTTCAATAGATTTTTGTTAGTCTTCTTTGGATGACCCTCCCTAAGATACCAAGTCTTGTATAGAATGGTCTATTCCCTAGATTTAGAGAACCTAGTCCCACCATAATTACATAATCTGAAATTAAAACTAAGTTGAGATGTGAGGTCTTTCAATCCACTACCATTCCTCACCTCATTGTAGATACTTTATCCATATTAGAAGATCAAGAACACATCCTCGATCCACCTATCATTGTTCTCCCTCAGAACAAAGGATGTCAACACAACATTATCTAGTCCTAATATCTCATCCATACTTCTTTTTCCTCTTTATTTATAGCCTCATATTATATCATTCACATTTAGTGTATGAAATTTACCAGACAGTCAACTCAATAGAGTTTACCTTTTCTCACACATCATCCAACCCAATCTCCCTTCTTTCCATAAACCTAGTATTGACCAAGAACTTTGTCTTCTTGTGATATAAGAGACTAAATGAGCTTAAAGATATATTCATAAATAGCCTAATTTTCTTAATGAGCATCAAGATATTGATAATATATTTTGGTTCCATCATGAGAACCCATTACCACCACATTTCCCAAATCCCTAGCCCATCCATTATGTTGACTACCTTGGTTGAAACTTGGGGAGTCAAGTACACCATTTAACATGTGTTAATTATAATTCATATAAATTCTTGAACCCAACATGAAAGTCATATCATTTTGCGTATCCCCTATTGTTTATTCTCTCCACATTTTTCCATCATTTCATATTTTGAAAATATTATATACTTCCTAAATATGTCTATTCAAGACATCTTCGAGAGAACCATAGACTTTAAAACCTATAAAATGATTCTTCACCCTAGTGGTGAAGCATGCCTCCATAGTTGTAATAATACCACTCCTCCATAAAATGTGGAATTTTAATATCTAAATCATCTTTTCAAATCACAAACCAAATCAGGAGTAGTGATCCACAAGCTATAAGATCCATCTAAAATTTCCAAATATTACCCTAACTATAGCAACATGTCCCTTAATGGTAGGAGTGAGACCAATGTTCATGTTTAAATCCAATCATAAATTATCTTACAAATCCCATATGCCCAATTTATAAAAAAACATGACCAATACATTGATAGAATCTAAAATTTGGAAGACAGACTACATAGACTACAAACACCTCTGCATCCTCCTCCCACTAACCAAAACATTGTCAACCCATAGGGGTAACACCCAACATCTCTTTCATATGAATATAACCCTAATAAATATATTGGTGATCATAAAATCATACCTCCTATAGTTTCTACCAATGATATCACCATAACAACTATTCCTTGTTCCTAGAAAGAACTCATATCAGCCTTTGTAGGTCACATTTAATATTTAGAGAGTAACTAAGCCTCTCCAAATAAAGGGATGGATAAAAATACATATAATCAAGGCCATTCCTTTATTATTCTACCTTAGTGGTAACTTACCAATTTCTAATGTATCTATCTGACCCACCTATTTTTAATCATGCCTCAAATTAATATCCAAGGGACATCCTTACTCATGGCATCCCTAATCCCCATACTTTTGACATTCCTCCATCCTAAAAACTCCCTCCTCAAAATCCTATGGGAAGTTTCTAGACCTACACTCCTCCCCATAATATGGTGGTTAATAATCTACCACCTTACATGTATTCAAGTTATGTACCACCCCTGTATGCTACCCCTTCACAAACCAACCATATACTCAATTATACACCTCTAAGTTACATGTTACCCACATATACTCATCCCCAAAAAAAATTACCTTATCTTAATCTAACACTCTTCCTACTTACTATCATAAGTTCTCTAAATCCACTCAATTAGATAACTATTTCCCAACCTATTCTACACCACCTTACCAAACACCTTATTTTCCCACGAGTGTTTATGTGAGTCACCCATATATAAACCCACTCATTCAATCTTATTATAATCCACCTTTAATATACTTTAATTAAATTAAAACATATGTTAAGTACTTTAAATAACCCCTTGGTCATAATATATGAGGACTTATCCTACCACTTCCCCTACCTAACCTCCCTAAATTCAAGAGGGAAGGAGATATAAATGAACATATGAAGGCATATGCTATTATTATTATTAGAGAACTTTTACCTTTGGATGGGGTGGTTGAGAGAATTTTCCCAAAGAACCTTTAAGTAATAACCCTCTATTGATAGTATTTCCTCTATACATTATTTTTGCCAACTCATGGTTGAGTTCACCAAAGCCTTTGATATGAAAAAAATATAAAAGAATTGCATATGAGAGTTATTGCACATCAATAAATAATGTTATGAATTAAATGGCCATTTCATTATGAGATGGTGAAAATTCTTATACTCATCTTCCAATGCACCACACATGGACCTGTTGGCCATTTTGGCCCACATACCAAGCTTTTGCCTAGTTTGAATAAATGTGTATTATCCTAGTTGATTAATAGATTAGGTGTCTACGAGTAGGATCAAAATTACAAGTGAAGGGATCCAAGTAGGTATTCATGGTATCGAGTAGTTATATGGATAGATCTAGAAAAGGCCTAAGTTTGTACTTTTCCAACTTTTGGATAAGTATAACACCTAGTTTTCCTTCATAGGAAGTGCTCCACAAAAAGCCAAATATAAATGTACAATGATTTATTCTTTCAGGAGTTTTGTCTCACTTTATTTGGCTAGGTGTTATAATTATCTTAGGAGTTATGTTATAGACTTTTTATTTAAGTGTCAAGAATTGTTTCGGACATTTTGTCTAAAACAATTTCCCTGAAAGGTCATTATTTCAAAGAGAGTCCTTTTTAAAAATTTCAAAGGGTACTTTTAAAGTCTTCAAAACTTTTTTTAAAGGATATATCTTTGAGAAAGTGACTATTTAATTTCCTTGAAGGATATCTTTTTCAAGCAAGTGACCCAAATAGTTTCCTTAAAGGGGCACATTTCCTAGGAAAATGGTCCACTTTAATGTTTTTGAAGGGTTCTTTTCTTTCAAAAATGGCACTTTCCAAAAGTTCAAAGGGTAAATTTATTTGGCAAGTGTCCTTTAAATTTTTGTAAAGGATAAATATTTAATGAAATGGTCCTTTTCAAAATTCTTGAAGGAATTATTCTACAACAAAGTGTCCTATGCACTTTTCCTAAAGGATATTTTCTTAGGTAAATGGGTAAATTCAAAATATTTAAGGGCACTTTTTCAAGTAAAGTGTCCAAAAAAATTTCCCCAAAGGGCTCTTTTCTTAGGGGAATAGTCCACTTCAAGGTTTCAAAGGGCATTTTCTCAGTAAAGTATCATATGCACTTTCTCTAAAGGATATATTTCTATAATGAGGTGGACCAAGTCAATGTTCTAAAGGGCATTTTTTAGAGGGAAAGGGACCAAGACATGAATTATTGCAATAATTATTCGAGGTAGGAATAAGGAAAATGAATTCCTTAAAAAAAATTCCCACACAAATTTCAAGGAATTATCCAATAAAAGGTTTGAGGGAAATAACCATTTTGATTTCAAAAGGTCTTGGGAAACCCTACAGATGTCAAATTTAATCCCCTCCAACTAGCCATTTGGATTTGAAAATACAAAGGATGTTAACACTAAATTCAAGATAGACCTCGATAAAAAATCTATCTATGTTTAAATTTGATGTCCCAAAGGACATAAATAAAATTATATGGAATGTCAAATGATGGTCAATAGGATATCAACTTTAAAGATAGAACAAGACGTATCCTATTGAGCATAAATTTGATGGTCGTGTAACTGTCAATGATGGTCACTTGAACATCATTTGACAAGAGTGAGGACATTAATTTTAGGCTCATAAACTAGCCATTGGCTTTCAAATGGTGGGCTTAGATTATATCAATGACATGCATTCAATCACGGATTATAGATCAATGGCATGCAAACAAGTTAAGGAGTCAATAGATCTCAAGAGAAAAGGCATGATTTATATGTGGTGAAAGAACATAAGTCCTATCATAATATTTATTGCTCATAGGAATCTATGTACAATGATATTTAATGATGCTAGATGAGTCCAAGATCTAGTAATCCATGCTAGTTCTCGATGATCAATCAGAATAAAAGGGAGCCAAGTGACTTAGATAGAGGTCAAAATCTTGGTTTTGAACTAAGGAAAGAAAACATGATGGAGCTAAGCTTGAGCATGATTATATTGAGCTAGGAGTAGATATTTTGGGATTGAATGACACCATTAGGAGCCTATAGAGGTAGACACATAGATTTTAATGGCCATCACCAAAGCCAGCTACATGAAAGCAATTTTTTTCCCACATGGGCATGCATCAATAAATTATTCATGAGTAGTTTCACATCATGACAAAATGAAAGTGTCTTGACCACACCATTAGAACTACCATGGAACATCACAGAGAAGATATTTTAATGACATAATGGATTGGAGTGACTTGGATCAATCAAGAAGGGTTTGAGTGAGCTTCATTTGTGATGTCATTTTTATCATCTTTTCAAATGAGTTTGAGTTGGTTTGATTCCATTTTAGAGTGACAAAAAATTCCCCTCTCACTTATTTCTCTTTTTTTATAAATATAGCCTTTGATCTATTAATTTGCATCCTTCAGCCTAGTATGACTAGGCTCTACTAGAATTGTATTCAACACCTCTTGGAGTAGTGAATAGAGTATTTTATAGTCATTTTGTTAATATATATTTAGTGTTCTATGTTTTTTTAATATGCAACTATGAATGTTATCTTCCTTTTGTATGTCCAAACTCAACCTAAATTATATACATCTTATTTTTAGGTCATATAATGTGTATCAGCATTGATATCTCAAATATATAGTAGATAGTCAAACTCAAGTTTTTTTAACCAAACCTTATTTTCATCACTGTATAGTCTAAGTGTATCAAATATACCTCTATATGAAATACTATTTCATATCAGCATAGTAAGCATTACATTATTTTATTTCATAATTCATTAGTGTATTAAATATTCCAAGCTTATGAGTGGGTCTATTAAATTCCTGGTGCATCACCATAGCTTAGAATAGGTTTTACTTTATGAAAATTTCTTGTCCCTTTTCATCACAAAAATTTCTCAGGTTTTAGAGCTAAAGGTCAAAATTCTAAAAATCTAAGTAGCTAGCCTCATAAAAAATCCTAGGGGTATGGTCTAGATATATGGAACCCATAAAATTACACAATTCCCATGTTAGTCTAGGTTTGGAAGCAGGACCTAAACACTCCTTTTAACTAGGGTGCAACTTAGATTGCTAACACTTTTGACATGCCTAGTGGCACCACTAATCTTGCATATCTGAGTATAGTAGTAAGTTTTAAGTTCTTATTTCCAGGATTGCATAATCTTTTATGCCCCCTGGGGTTATCACAAAATCTCCCACAAAAGGGAATGGATCGTATTTGTCTGATCTATCTTTATAATAAATAAATAAAAATAAGTCTGCTTAGGCAAAGCCTACACCTACCCCTCTAATTCCCCTTGTTATTGCTTGAAATCCTCTTATTTAAGCCAATATTGTTTAGCTAAACACTATTATAGACCCCATACCTTAGATGGTCATTTATAAGAGGAAAGCCTTTATCTCATTCAATGGTGGTATCCCTTTGAATCTTACTCAATGGGATGATATTCTAGTCTTGGATTTAAAGACTCTTACCTATTATATAGGATAAAATCTAGTTACTTCTGTAGACCATATTATTGATATTCCTAACTTGTGTTTAGTGCATCATATAAATCAAGAAAATTTTGCAATGAGGTTGTTAACAACCTCTCTCAAAGGGAAATCACTATAGTGGTATAGATGCTTTCCCCCCACATCAATTAACAACTGGGATGAGTTTGGAGAGGTCATTTACAAGCACTTTGAAGATAAGAGTGATCATCTTTCACTTATGGAGAAACTCACAATAATCAAGAGATCCCTTAATGAGTTTATGGTGTATTTAAAATATATATTCCAAAAGACTTGGGATAGAATTCATATGGTAATCATGCCTATGCCCAAATATGATTTATATACTATTTAAAGGTTATAAACTTGGATGTACTTGTAATTATTCAATCCATGAGAGGGAATACCCTACCTAGAGCTTTTGAAGTAGTAATTAGGGATGAAAATTTCCTCATACAAATAGGCAAGTTGGATCCAAGGACACTAATGCCTCTCATTCCATAAATACATTCTCTTACTCCAATTATCACTCTAGTTATAGAATCAGTAGACTTTTATCAAATAAAATGTGGTAAAACTAAAAGATTGGGGAAGATAGAGAGTCTCCTCAAAGCTCAAGACAATAAGTTGGTTGAAATAGAGAGGCAATAGGCTCCACCATATACGTTATAGTAGAATAATAATTAGAATTTTTAGTACAAGCCACCCTATCAAACCAATCAGCAAGGACAAGGGTGAAGCCTTAGTCAAGGTAATATAATCATAATGTTCCAAGTAATTCTAGAGCTCTTATTCTAACTCAGAACAACTATGTCTAAGAAGGTTCATGGTAGCTAGAGAGATAGTCTAATTATATGGTAATTTCCACTACTATAAATATGTATCAAGACCCTAATTGGCAACATTATCTTTCATTTCAAAGTCATGACATGATGCCTTGTCCACCACAAGCCCCCCAAGTGAGTCAAGATAACATGCCTACCATGTCATGATCAGAAGCTCTAAGCCAAAAATAAAAGACCATGAGTAGAGAACCTATGTATAAGAGATGGATGAATTTACAATAAGGGGAGTATGTATTCAAGCATGTAATAGCCAATATGAGACAAGCCTATAGGATATATGAATCATATTTATCTTAGACAAGAGTTAAGAAGGATGTTGGAGGATAACTTGGTGCAACCTAAGGATTCTGCATCACCTTTTTAGACTAGTTAGCAACCCACTTCTTCAAATGTAATTCTTAAAGATCCTATAAATCAATAAGTTCCCTAATCCTATGGAAAAATTAGAGGGCCCCTGTCTTCCTCATATTACTCAAATGTTGAGTGATGCCTCTACCTCCAAATGGAAGTCCAAAGGTTCTAGTCTTCCTTTTAATATTGTGGATCATTTAAATAAGGCTAATTTTATTGTGTACATGTATGATGCTCTATCTATCCCTGGGCAAAAGGAGATTCTTTATCAAGAGATCTCTAAACTTTCTCAAGTGGAAATATGGTTAATAGAATGAATGTTATTTTCATCAATAATAATTAAATGTCTAACTAAGCCCCTAGCCAAGTTCCCAATCAAGTTCCAAACACAATCCAACCTCAAAATGTTGTCCCTCCTCCTAAGGTTGTAAAACCTCCCCCATTTTATTTGTCAATCATCATAGGGGATTGTTTGGTGCATAATTGTGTGATTGACTTAGGTTCTTCAACCTTAGTGATGCCTAAAGCCATAGAAAACAAGCTTGGACTCAAATATGTGCCTAATGAAAAGAGTGTGCTCTAATTGGATGGCTCCCCTACTAAGATAGTAGGAATTTTGTAGGATCTTTAGATCACCTTGGCTACATGTCCAAATTGTGTCATTACCCAAGATCTAAGAGTGGTATACCTACCCCTTATTTTTCCCTATGCTTGTTTAGAGACTTCACTTATAATATTGGGGGATATTTTCCATCCGTTGGTCATAGATGGTTTTTATAACTAGGTATGAGACCAAAGTCACCCTAAGATCCCATAGCCAAGTATGATCCTACATCCAAGTTCCACCTAGATCCCTACATCCCCAATCTTGATAATGCTGATCAAATAGTACATAATCAATATGATGATCAAATAGTACATTTGAGATAAAAAAGCCTCCTAAAGAACTCTTTTGCATAGTTTGCAAGTAGCAAGAAAGATAGGTATCTAGCTCCTCAAAGTCAAGGGTGATAGAAAACTTGTAGTGTAATAGGTGAGAATGCATTCAAGAGTCACCATTTGAGAGCATCTTAAATGAAAATGACAAAGTAAAAAAGGGTAAGGCATGCATCTTAGCTAAAGAGGAACATTATGAAAAGATAGATATCTTTAATCTCAAGCTATTAAATCTAGGGAGGGTCAATATGATGATATCTTTAATCTCAAGAGGGAAGGTCAATATGATAAATTTGTTGCTCTATGTAAAGAATTTCCTGATATATTTATGTGGGAATAAAAATAATTGGAAGGGGTTGATAGAAAGCCTGCATAACACACCATTAAATTAAAAAGTAATGCCAAGATATTTAGGTATAAATAGAGACTTATCAACCTAAGAGAGAAGGATCTCATGAGAATAAAACTATATAAATTGATTGAATCTAAGATAATATTTCCAATTAAACATTCTTCTTGGGTGGTAAACCTTGTGTCAGTGAGAAAAAAGAATGGAGAGATTTGGTTATGTGTATACTTCAAGGACATCAATAAGGTGTCCCTAAAAGACCATTACCCATTTCCCTCCATGGATAAAATTATACAAAAGGTGGTAGGTTCTATTTGATTAATGGATATTTTAGCTATAATTAGATCATTGTAATGGAAGAGGATAGGCATAAGACTACCTTCACTAAAAAATGGGGTACCTATGCATATTGTAAAATTATTTTTGGACTCTCCAATACTGGAACCACATTCTAAAGTGAAATGGTTATTGCTTTTCATGGTATTTTAAATGATATGGTTTTATTTTACCTTGATGATATAATAATTTTCTCAAATAATCCTAATGATTATCTAATACATTTAAAATTTGTTTTTGGTAGATGAAAATAGTTTGGGGTTTCTTTGAATCCAAATAAATGCATTTTTTGAGTACATGAGGTAAGAATTTTGGGACATGTGGTGTCTAAATCTGGTATATCCATTGATCCAAAAGGATAGAATAAATCCTTGATCTAGCAGTACCCAAACACAAGAAAGGGTTACAAAGCTTCTTGGGAAAGATCAACTTCATCAAGAGGTTCATTATAGGATTTTAAAATATGGTCAAGACACTCATTCATATGTTGAGAAAATTCAAAGAGTTCGCATGGACAAGAGAAGGATGAAAGAGCTTTGAGGCCATAAAAGAGGCCATATATCATTCCCCCACTCTATTAAATCTAGATTTAAACAAGGACTTCTATTTATATGCATTTTCCACATTAGATGCAATTTTTTCCTTACTCATGTAGTAGAATAATCAAGGTCTAGAGAAACCAATTGATTTATTTAGCCAATATTTGGAGGGTTATGAATAAATATATACTTTGTTAAAAATCATGTGATTGTTTTTTTATAATTTTGAAGAAATTCTGGCATCTAATTTTAAACAGTAAGATCATACTAATGGTGGCTCACCCAAGTGTGAAGGATTTTATCCTCAATAGAAATTTGAATGAAAAGAGAGATGGATGTGTCACCAAGTATATGGAATATGACATTTAATTAAGGGTCATGAAACTAGGCTAAGGAAAGGGATTATGTGAACATATTTCTAAATATGTGAGATAAGAAAAAAGGAAAATCTTGGTAATCCAAGATACCCAATAGGATGATGAGGACACTCTTCCATCTAGTTGGACACGAAATATTGAAATATTTCTCCAAATGGGAGTGTCTAATGGGTTTTAATGCATCAAAAAGAAGAAACTTCATGCTACAATTAGTTCCATAAATTTTGATTGATGAAGTGTTTTTTATAAGGGACATTAGATTTATGCTCTTAAGGTGTGTTGAAATAAACCAACTTGATAAGCTTCTTTAGAAATTACATTGCAGTCCTCAAGGAGGCCATTTTATATCTAAGACCACAACTAGAAAATTCATCAGATTTAGTTACTTTTTTACCAATTTATTTAGAGATGCACATGCATGGGTGAGGAAGTGTTCAAAATGTGCCATGTTTATAAGGAAACAGAAGCTAGCCACTATGCCACCAAAGCCTAATCAAGTTGAGCAACCTTAAATGTAATGGGACTTTGAATTCATTAGCATGATTAATCCTCCATCTAGCGTTGGCCATAATTGGGTCCTAATAGCCATAGAATACTTTAGTAGGTGGGTGGAAGTAGTCCCTTTGAAGGAAATAAATGAGAACTCTATTCTTGAGTTCTACGAATGCATGGTCACTCATTTTAGAGAACCATCCACCATAATATCAGATAATTCTATGGTATTTATAAGCATGAAGGTATGTTAGTAGGCTCTTGATCAGGGTAGCTATCTAAAATATTAATCTAATTATTATCTTTAGGGTAATGTATTAGCTAATTCTACTAATAAGAACCCGATTCACATCATTAAGAGAATGATAATATATAATCAAAGATCTTGACACACAAAATTGAAGACTACCTTATAGGATGATAGGCTCACACCTAAGAAGGCCATTTGTAACTCCCTTTATCTCTTAATTTATGAAAGAGAAGCAAGGATGACCATTTCATTGAATCTTTTGATTTTGGAACTTTCACACCAATTAGAGGTTATAGAAAGTGATGCAATGGAGGTCAAGATGAATGAACTAAGAGAGCTAGAGGAAATAATGGATTATTCCATGCATTCCATGTGGTCTAACCAATAATAGGTCAATATGACCTTTGATAAAATAACTTCATCAAAGACATTCCATCAAGGTGACATAGTGCTCAAATGGATGACGATCGTATAAAACTAGGAAAACACTCCAAGTTTGACATTCTTTGGAGTGGATCCTATGTCATTACAAGATAAAAAGAGATAAATGTTTTTTAGCTTACAAAAATTAATGGAGATAACCTCACCATACCTATTAATGGGAGGTATCTCAAGTTCATCTACTAGTCCCATATCTTGTTTCTTGTACATAAGTAGATAGATCTATTCTTTTCCTTCAAGATATTTTGCACATTACTATTATTAGTCATTTTTTTTGTATTTTAGTTGGTTTATTTTTATTTTGTTGATTCATCATTTTTTTCCCTCTCCATTAGTCTATGAAGTGTTTCCAGAGGTTAAGAAAAGTCTATTTGTAAGTAGCTTTTCATTTGAGCAAACTTGATTGATGGTTGGGTTCCATGATCGGCAAACTAGTCAATCTTGTTGAGTCACTAGAATTATTGGCCATTTTGGCCCACATACCAAGATTTTTTCTAGTTTGAATAGATTATTATGGTCCTAGTTGATGAAAGGATCATGTGGCTATGAGTAGGCTGAACATTGCAAGTGAAGAGATCCAGGCAAGTTTTCATGGTACCAAGTAGTTGTAAGAACAGATCTAAAAAAGGCCTAAGTTTGCATTTTTCTAAATTTTGGAAACATATAATACCCAAATTTCCTTTAGAGGAAGTTATCCACACAAATATTGCAACAAATATACACGGTCTTATTATTTCAAGAATTTTATCCCACTTTACTTGGCTAAGTGTTGGATTTCTTTTGGGATTTATGTTTTGGACTTTTTGTTTAAGTGTTAGGAATCATTTCAGACATTCTATCTAAAAAAATTTCCTCAAAAGGTCATTGTTTTGAAGAGGTTCCTTTTTATAAATTATTAAGGGTGCCTTTGAATTATTCAACACTTTTCCTGAAGGATCTATCTTTGAGAAAGTGATTCTTTACTTTTCCCAAAGGATATCCTTTTCAAGGAAGTGACCCAAATAGTTTCCCTGAAGGGAACCTTTCCTAGTAAAATGGTCCACTTCAAGGTTTTTTAAGGGTTCTTTTCTTTCGAAAAGGGCACTTTTCAAAAGTCTAAAGGGTCAATTTCTTGGGCAAGTTTCCTCTACATTTTCCTAAAGGATAACTCTTCAATGAAATGGTCCTTTTAAAAATTATTGAAGGAATTATTCTACAATAAAGTGTCCTATGTACTTTTCTTGAAGGATATTTTCTTGGGAAAATGGGTCAATTCAAAATCATGAAGGGCACTTTTTCAAGTAAAGTATCCCAAACAATTTCCCTGAAGGGCTCTTTTCTAAGGGAAAAGGTCCACTTCAAGGTCATGAAGGGCATTTTATTGGCAAAGTGTCTTATGTGATTTCTCTAAAGGATATATTTATACAATGAAGTGGACCAAGTCAAAGTTCCAAAGGGAAATTTTTAAAGGGAAAGGGACCAAGACATGAATTATTTTAGGCATTTTGTTTGCACAAATTATTCAAGGAAAGAATAAGGCAGACAAATTCCTTCAGAAAAAGTGGCCCACATAAATCTTGAAGGAATTATCCAAAAAAGGGTTTGAAGGAAATAACCATTTTGATTTTTAAAGGAACTGAATAGCCCTATAGATGTCAAATTCAAGCCCCTTCAACTAGCTATTTGGATTTGAAAATCCAAAGGATGTTCATGATAATGTTAAGATAGATCATAGGCAAAAATATATCTATGTTTAAATTTGATGACCCATGGGACATCAATCACATTATTTGAAATGTTAAATGATGGTCTATAGGACACCAAATTTAAATAGAGAGTAAGACAAATCCTATTGAGCTTAAATTTTATGGTCACCCAACTATCAATAATGGTCATGTGAACATCATTTGATGAGATTGAGCACATCAATTTTAGGCTCATGAAATAGCCATTGGATTTCAAGTGGTGGGCTTAGATGAGATCAACGGTATGTGATAAATCACAAATTCTAGATCAATGACATGCAAGTAGGTTAAGGAGTTAATGGATCTGAAGAGCAAAGACACAATGGAAAAGTGGCACAAGCACATGAGTCTTGGTAGTGTATGAATATCTTATGGGTATATGTGCATATGTAGATCCAATGGTGTGAGATGATTCTATGATCTGGTAATCTAGTTTAGTTCTTGATGACCAAATAGAACAAAATGGAGATAAGTGACTTAGATAGAGGTCAAAAGGTTAATTTTCAACCAAGTCAACTAAACATGATGGAACCAAGCTTAAGCATGATTCATTTAAGCCAAGAGAAAATATTTTGGGATTAGATAGTCTCATTGGGAGCTTTTAAAGGTAGACATGTAGATTTTAATAGCCATCACCAAAGCTAGCTACATGAAAGTGACCTTTCTCCCCACTTAGGCATGCATTAACAAACTAGTCATGAGTAGTTTTGCATCAAGATAAAATTAAAGTGACTTCATCCCACCATAGAGCATCATAGAGAAGATATTGTAATAATATAATGGACTGGAGTGACCTAGATCAATTAGTAAGGGTTTGAGTGATCTTGATTCATGGTGGTAGTTGTAGTAGAGTTTCATATGGGTTTGAACTGGTTTTGTTCCTTTTTAGAGTGCCAAAAAATCCCCTCTCCCTTTCTTCTCTTCTACTATAAATATAGCCTTCAAAATATTATTTTTCATCCTTCAAGTTGGTATGAATAGACTTTTATAGAATTATATTTGACACCTCTTAGAGTAATGAATGGAGTATTTTGTATTCATTTTGATTATTGGTATTTAGTGTTATGTGTTTGTTTAATATGCAACTATGAATGTTATCTTCCTTTTATATGTCCAAAATTAACCTAAATCTATAAATATTCTTTGTAAGTCATATAGTGTGTCTCAAAATTTATATTTCAAAGATATAGCATACAACCAAACTTAAGTGTCTTTATTTAGACCTTATTTTCATCTCTCCTTATTTTGAGTGTATCATATAGACCTCTATATGAAATATTGTTTCATAAAAGCATAATAAGCATTGCATTATTTTATTTCATAATTTATTAGTGTGTTAAAGATTCAAATATTATGAGTGGGTTTTATAAATTATTAGTGCATCACCATAGATTATAATAGGTTTTAATTTATACAAAATTCTTATTCCTTTTCATCCAAACTAGTTCTTAGGTTTTAGAGATAAAGGTCAAAATTTTGAAAATCTGAGGAGATAGCCTCATATAAAATCATAGATATCTAGTCATGATATAGGTAATCCACAACCTTAGACCATTCACATGTTATTATATGTTTGGAAGTAGGACCTAAACACTCCTCCTTTTAGCCAGGGTGCAACCTAGAGTGCTAACAGGACCAAAGGGAACTACACGATCTTATCTTGTACCCTCTCAACAAGGAGATAATAGAAGATGTGAAAATATTCCCCTATCATTCATATTAATAATAACTTTAGAGTGTTCTTAGAATCGATCAAGTGACGATTGATAGTGGTCGTAAAGCCTATGGGACTAATGGAAAGATAGTCATACCAAACTAAAACAATGGAGTCTATCAAAATTCTAACCAAAAAAAATATAGTAATCAAGTTCCTAATATTCTCAATGGGAACCATAATTCCATCACATATCAAAACAACATGGTTAATTTGGTTAACAATAATCCACCTCATCCTATGAATGATAATAACAATGCCAACAATAATAACATAAGTTTAAAGAATCAAACCCCTTCATTTATCATTCATGTGGTTGACTTCAATCACCCTCCTCCTCATCATACCCAATGGAAAAACCACAACTAACGACAATTTAAAAATTAGTTCCAAAACATTTACTGTAATCAAAATCAACATTTATATTATAATAAAAATTAATAAGGGTTCGGTCAACAAGTTCAACATCAAAAACCTCAAGACTATGATCCTAATTTATAAAAGATTTTCATAAATTCATTGGACATGATACTCAAGCCTATAGGTAATATAATAAATTCATTCAAAAACTCCCTAAATACCACCAACAAAAATTTACATGCATGTTCCTAGGGAATGCCAATGCAAACCCTCAATTCTAATCAACTAGTCTCATAATTCCTCAAAATATTAACTTTGGCATTTATCTAAACCCATTTCTAGACCCTTAATAATGTACCATCCCAAACCATTCATAGGGTAATCAAGATAACCAACCCCCACTAACTAATAATCATGAAGTTGAGGCTTCTACATCTAACATAATCAACCCTATTATGGCTCCACAAATAGGGCCACAAGAAAAAGCTCTCATGATAAGAGTCATGGAAATTGAAACTGAGAAAGATGTGAACACTATCAATCACACTAGGGAGTATCAACCCATAACCCATCACATGATAAATGTTTTGGATACTAAAATCAAGCCCAAACCTATGGGGAACTATGATTTAATTTTTTATCTCAAAAATACATTCCCCCATATTTATTTCCTAGAGCTCATCAAGAACTCTCCATCCCATCATTAAAAAATACTTGATGCCTTGGGATTAGGCCATGTATCTAGTATTATAAATCCACTACAAGATCAAATTAATCATGTTGTTTTAGATACATTCCCACCCAAATAAAATTTTAGATATGTTGGTTACTCTTGTTAGAAACATAATTCACTAAGAGGGTAGGGTGAATCAATGACCTTACAAAAAATTTACAACTGTATATTACCTTTCATTAATCATCAAATCAATAGAGTGATCAATAAATGCATCAAGAATAAATCACAAAATTATGAAATAATGATCATAACACAATATGAGTGAGAAACCTTTGAAGGGAATAAAACTCACTATGACCTCTATAATTGGACTATAGTCCTATAAATGTTTACAAAAGATCAAATTCTATTGATCGCCAACCCCAAATTATGAAGTACCCACTTGACCAATGTTTTAGCAAGAACTCACTTGATAAGAAGATACAATTCCATTTGTGACTAATCAACAACTCAATCAAATCTGATTTATGACAATCATCTGATTCATTTGTTTCTCAATCAACATATTATGATCAATTCTTCTTTCTCTACTCTTTAATCTCAATACACACTCTTCTTCACTTGTCTAACCCTCATAAAGTATGATTAGGTTAAGTATCCCTAATATTCATATGTAAACAACCTAAATATTCTCATGAATACTTATATTCTCTCCTCTAAGGTTTTATAATATGTTTCAGAACATTATTCTACACATACATCTTTTATTTCTCTCTCATACATTAAAAATATCAATTTTCTTATATACAAGCCTAATAATCATATGATAATACAATCAACCATTCACCTTATTTCTTAAATATCAGTCATAAAATTAGATTTAATACCTTATTCACATATTGGCTTACAACCTTATTTCTCCAATAGGACTCATGGAGACCTAATTACATTTGGTCTATCTAGTAACGTGTATACCATTTTTCATTGGAACATCTTTCACCTCCATGGATGACAAGATACTTAAAATACAATTCCAATATACCTCATATAACATTCTCTAAGCTCTAAAAGTCATTTTAGATCTAGCCACTTCATGAAAACACTCCTTGTAGTTCACTATCATATTAGGCATGTGAACACTCACTAACTATCCGATCTCTCTCATGCTTGATCACATTCATGTCATCCAATAGGGGAATAAAAATCATGTTTAAATTAAAAATATGACCCTAAGGTAATATTAATCACATATAATAATGACTTAATAACCAATATTTGTCTTGTAGACCAATTTCTTGGTCCATTCCATATGCTCAAATTTCCCTGACTAGCTAACTTGAATGAAATATTTAGAAAATTATAAGGTTATAAATACATTAAAAAACATCATGGACATATTCATAAAGTCTCTAGCATCCTCTCCAATCTATTTTCATTCCCTGATCAATCTACTTTCTGAGAGAAACTACAAAACTCTGATAAATAAGCCCTTTTCTATATGGTCTTCTCTCTCTTATAACAAGCCAATACCACCATGAGGTACCTTAGAGAGTCCTCTACCTATTAAAATAGGTTTTATAATCAATTTAATCCATTTTTGTATGTTTTTAATCTAATCTTTCTCATCACATCTTTATTAACGTTATAGGGATGTTTAAGATAGTTTGTAGTATTAGTGATTATTCATAGCAAACTACCAACAAAATTCAAAACTAATGAACATATATTTTAGCTAGGACCCTTATCCATCTCCCATGAAATAATTAGGGTACCATGCAATGGATTTACATTCCAAAAACTACTTGAAAGGCTTTTTTAGTTTTGATTACCTCATTTTGTGAGCTCAAGAAGGATTAAAATAATGATTCATGCACTTTTCCTTCAAATCTTGACCTCAAGCTTTGTGAGAAACTATATCTCAACCTTATTAATCTTTTTTCATAATTACGTGAGATTATTCACCTTGAAAAATGGTCATAAGACCTTGATAGGGTCAAATAGGGTTTTGGAGTGCTTTGGGTGTAGCCCTTGAATGAAGGTCTTGTGTATGTAAGGATGGGTTAAACACCCTATGAAGGTTCCTTCATACTCTCAACATGCTCAACCTACTTCCTATGAAATTTATAAAGGTATCCTCCTTGAAAATATCAATCAAAACCCCAATATAGACTCTACTCCTTGACAAGGTTTTAAGGCTTTTTAAGATCAAACATCTTTCTCTCTCATCAATGACATATAACACTTATCATATCATCAAGAATGGATTATAGACATCCCCCTTGACATTAATGACAATTAAATTATCAACAAACTCACCCTTTGTCATTTATGGAAAACCTCTTCTATCCTTATTTTTGTAATCATTTTGAAAATAGATCTCTTCATAATCAAAGCCCTCTATCAATGTAAATTCATACCATCTGAACAATTAAAATGTCATATCAATACTTTGATTTTTTATCAAAATTTTTACTTGTCTTACCTAATTCCTCTGATTTGATATCTATCCTTTTTTCCTATAACTAGCCTTTTCCTCCCCCTTGGACATAAATGGCAAAGAGATACTTACAACTTCTTGAATCACACCTTTTGTAACAAAATTTCAATAATCAGGATCATAGATTCTATGAAGCATCACATAAAGATGATCCTCAATCACCTTGTCCTTGACATGTTTGACATAGAGTTTTAGATCAAACCCTTGATCACTCACTAGGATACCACATATGTTATTATCTAATATAGGCCTTCTTAATAAATAATTAGGGACTTCCCTTTTGTCCTAATAACTTTTTATTATCATACGAGTCATCAGGACTCATAGAACATTCTAAACATGTATATAAAAACCTTGTTATTTGATCACACTAGTAGGATAATTATATTTTTGCTTACCTCTAAATTTACCTATATGTCTGTCAAGATTTTACAAACCTTCTTGGCATTCATCACCTATTCTTGAAGCTAATGAACAGGTGTAGAAAAAATAGGCCAACCTTCCAAAGGTCATAAATTTTGACTCATAAATCAAATTAAGCTCTTTCACATGAAAAAATTATCATATCAAAAAGTTATATTCTAACCTAATCCACTCTATCTATTTAGATTTGATTTTGATATTTTTTAGAGGCCAAACATGATCATATGAGGGTCTAAAATTAATGTTTAATGATTTTTTTATGATTTTTCTATTTTTATAAATTGTATATTTTTAGAATTGGAAGTCAAATTTATTTGAATTTCATTTCATAGTATAATTTTAGTATTTAAGTTATTTTGGAAAAAATTTAGAGCCATGTGCACTAACATGCAAAACTTATTATAAATAGCAGCTACTAAAAATAGACATTTTTTTAGATTTTAATTTTGCATGTAGACTCTATTTTTTTATTTTAGGCTTATTAATAATGGTTTGGGGTTGTAATTATTTCAAGCAATCAATACGAATCAATTATGAGTATCATTTCAAGATCTTGGCCTATTGGTAATTTTTTTATTCTTGTTAGTTTTTGGGTTCATTATCTGATATCAGAGCAAGTTCAAATCTTGGAGGAGTAAAGAATGGTAAGAGGACAAGGAGGTGTTGCATAGATGAACTATAATATTCAAGAGCTATAGAGTCAAGTTAAATAATTAATAGAGGTTATCACCAATTATCAAAGAAGACATGTCATTGATGATGAAGACATATATCATGACGAAGAAATTTAGGAAGAATAATAATAACAAGAGAAACCACCATCGATGGAAGAGAGGATGGTTCAAGATTTAAAAGGAAAAAATGAAGGAATTAGGTTGATTTTATAGATTATGGAGGTAGTTTAAAACCAGAGGAGTTGATATATTATATGAATAGCATGGAGAAGTTTGAGTGGAAGACTATGAGAGAAGTCAAGAAGGTAAAGTTTACATGCATGAAATTTAAAGGTTATGCAATGATTTGGTGGGATCAACTATAGAAAGAAAGATGAAGAAAAGGTAAAGAGAATATTAATTCATGGAAAAAGATGGAGAATAAGATAAGGGATAAATTTCTTCTTGTGAATTATCCACAAACCTTATATAGAAGGTTTCAAAATTTGATGAAAAAAGATAACAATATACAAATGAATTTATAAATTTTCCATACAAGTGGAGCATGATAAAATAGAAGAGCAAATGGATGCAAGGCATGTAAATGGTTTAAAATTTTACATTCAAGATGAATTGAGCATGCATAAAATACTTAACATGGAGGAGGTTTATCAATTAGCTTCAAAGATAGAAGACAAATAAAATAGATAGAATTTTGGAAGGACATCGCTGGTCCAAAAAGAGGTGGATCCACTCCAATAAGGGGATGAGGTGGGTTTGATACCACCAAAGGTGGATTTAATTCCAATAAAGGTACATGGTATAGAAAGTCAAGATGATAATAGGCAAAGATTTTAATACCAAAAAAGAGGATGAGGGTTTCAGAGAAGAAGAGGTTATGGTGGTGCTAGAGTATAGTTTAAAAATCAGTGTATATCTTATGTCTATTATATATGTGGATAAGAAGGTTATAGAGCATATGAGTCTCCAAACTATTAAGAACAATAAAGGAGGTAAGAAGATCACCCAAAAGTAAATCTAATTGAGGCTAAAATAGAAGAGCAAAATGCTAAAGTTGCATAAGAAGATGTTGGAGAGAATCTCATGATGAGAAGGACCATGATCACTCCAAGGAAGGAACAAGCAAAAAATAAAGGTGGTGATTCATGGTTGTGATCAAATATTTTTCAAACAAGATGTACTTCAAGTGGAAAGGTATGAAAAGTAATTATAGATGGTGGTAGTTGTGAAAATATGGTTTCTAAAGAAATTATTGAGAAACTAAATATGTAATGTGAAAAGCATCCTAACCCTTATCGAATTTCATGGTTTTAGAAAGGGAATGAGGTTACAATAGATAAAAGGTGCTTAATCAAATTTTTTATAGGAAAAACTTATAATTATGAAATATGGTGTGATGTTAATCTGATGGATGCATGTCATGTGTTATTAGGGAGGCCATGGCAATTTGATAGGAATGTATTTCATGATAGAGCAAAGAACACATACACTTTTTGGAAATATAGTACAAAGGTAGTTTTTTTACCTCTTAAAAAGGAAGAGAATACATAAAACATGCCTTATACTAAATAATTTATCTTAGATATGAAGGTACTAGGTTGTTGTTATGTACTAGTAGCAAAGAATGAAGAAACAAATATGGTGCCAATACCATAAAAATCAACTAGAGTGTTGAAATAATATGTAAATGTTATGCCTGATGATTTACCAGATGGTTTACCACTGAAGAGAGATATTCAACATCACATTGATTTGATTCTAGGATTGACTCTACCTAGTCAAGCAACTTATAGGATGAGTCTAATAGAACATACAAAATTAAATAAATAGGTTACTAAATTGCTAAGGAAGAAAGTGATAACGGAGAGTATGATTCCATATGCAACA
This sequence comes from Torreya grandis, assembly GCA_037957365.1. Taxonomy (NCBI): domain Eukaryota; kingdom Viridiplantae; phylum Streptophyta; class Pinopsida; order Cupressales; family Taxaceae; genus Torreya; species Torreya grandis. Next base: position 2,890,115 of record JARHVA010001239.1, on the reverse strand, counting down.
CCAACATTGCTAAATCCAAATAAAGATGGAAGATGGAGAATGTGTGTGTATAGTAGATCTATTAATAAAATTACAATAAAATATAGATTTCCTATACCTTGTTTAGATGATATGATGTATGTGCTTACAAGAGAAAAATATTTTACCAAGATTGATCTAAGTGGTTATTATCAGATTTGAATTCATGAAGGAGATGAGTGGAAAACTACATTTAAGACTAGTGATGTCTTATATGAGTGGATGGTGATGTCATTCAGATTATCTAATGCACCTAGCACAAATATGAGGGTAATGATTACGGTGTTATGTGAATATATTGGTAAGTTCATGGTTGTTTATTTTGATGATATTTTGATATTTAGTAAGACTATAGAAGAAAACTTACAACATTTGAGAATGGTAATGCATTTGTTAAGAAAGGAGAAGTATGCAAATTTGAAGAAGTGTAAGTTTATGTAGAATATTTTTGTATTTCTAAGATTTTAATTTCAATAGATGGTGTGAAAATGGATGAAGAAAAGATAAAGGCAATTGTTGAGTGCCCTAATACAAAAAACATTATAGAGGTAAAAAGTTTCCATGGTTTAGCAAATTTTTACAAAAAGTTTATTAAAAGTTTTAGTAGTATTGTGGCACCAATAATATATTGCATGAGAGGGAAATAATTTGCATGTACTAGAGAAGTAATAGAAAGCTTTGAATTTTTCAACAAGAAGATTACATAAAGACCAATTTTAGCATTACCATATTTTAACAAACTATTTGAGGTTGATTGTGATGCTTCATTTGTGGGAATTGGTGTTGTTCTAAGTCATGAAATAAATCCAATAGTGTATTTTAGTGAGAAATTGAATGAGGTAAGAATAAAGAATTATACTAATGATGTTGAACTTTATGCAATTGTACAAGAATTAATACATTGAAGTCATTATTTGGTGCCTAAGGATTTTATACTATTTATAGATCATGATGCTTTAAAGTATGTTGATACACAAAAGAAGTTGAATAGTAGGCATGCAAAGTGGGTTTCTTTCTTGTAGGGTTATAATTTTGTGTTGAATCATAAATTAGGAAAATAGAATCAGGTAGCTGATGCATTAAGCAAGAGGGTAGCATTATTAACTACTATCATGAGTGAAGTAGTTGGATTTGAAGCTATTAAAGAGTTATATGATATTGACCCATATTTTGGCAAGATAGTTAAGTCATGCATGAGTTTGTTAATAGGTGGGATATATGTTATTCATGATGAGTATTTTATAAAATAAGGTTGTCTCTTTAAATGGAAATAATTATGCATTCCATTTGTGTCTCTATGAGATAATATAATAAGAGAATTACATAGTGGTGGTTTGGCTGGACATTTTGGTAAGATGAAGATAATAGCTTTGGTGGAGGAAAAATATTTTTGGCCAAAGATGAAGAGATATGTGAGAAGGTATGTTTCAAGTTGTATAATATATTAGGTGGCTAAATGACATGCCAAAAATATTGACCATACATGCCATTACTAGTTCCAAGAAGACGATGGATAGATTTGAGTATGGATTTTGTGTTGGGATTGCCAAACACACAGAGAGGTAAATATTAATTTTTTTTTGTTATAGACAAATTTTATAAAATATTTTATTTCATTTCATGTAAAAAAACCAATGATTCCACTAGACTTTTATAATTATTTTTTATGGATATTGTGAGATTGCACGGTGTTCTAAAAACTATTACTTCTAATAGGGACATGAAATTTCTAATTCATTTTTGGATGACTTTGTGGAAGAAGATGGGTACTAAGATATAATTCATTAGTGCATATCACCCAAAAAGAGATAGATAGATTGAAGTTGTGAATAGGAGCTTGGGAAATTTATTGAGATGCATAGTGGGAGAGAAGCCAAAGTAATAGGACATGGCTTTACCACAAGCTAAGTTTGCATATAACAATTTAGTAAATAGATCAATAGGAAAGTCACATTTTTAAATTATTTATGGGAGAAATCATATGGGTATTTTAGATTTGGTACAATTTCCAATTGTAGATCAAATTAGTGATGATGCAAAAGAGTTTGTAGAGCATATGCAACATTTTCAAGGAGTAAGAAGAAAGTTATAGGAAAGTAATGAGAAATATAAATTAGTATTAGATTTCAGAAGAAGATATAATGTATTTAAAGAAGGAGAGTTGGTAATGGTTTACTTGAGGAAATAAATATTTCCTAAAGGCACATACATTAAAATACAAAAAAAATGGGCCATCTAGAATTGTGAAGAAAATTAATGATAACGCATATGAGGTGAGTTTACCATAGAATTTTGATATATCTCCAGTATTTATGTTTCAAATTTATATGAATTATATGGAGAAGATGATGAGGATGATGAAGATGAAGAAGTAAATTGGGAGCAACAAGTTCCAAAGAAGAAGAAATAAAAAATAGTGTAGGTTTTGGATATGAAGACAGTGAGCATAAGGCAAGGGAATTATAACATGTATTTGGTGTAGTGGAAAGGATTGTAGCAAGAATATAACACTTGGATTATAGAATGGGAGCTGAAGAATTTTGACAAGGAAAAATGGCAATAGTATAATTAGGGCAACTCATAGGAGCTGAGTTGTTTTCAACTAGAGGAGAATGATGTAGAAAAAATAGGCCAACCTTATAGAGGCAATAAATTTTGACTCGTAACTCTATTTGAGATCTTCTAAATGCCATAATGACTATATCAAAAAAATTGATTCTTCCCTAATCCACTATATTAACTTAGATTTGATTTCAATTTCTTTTAGAGGCTAAACATGATTATGGAAGGGTTTGAATTAACATTTAGTGAAATTTTCAAGAATTTTCTATTTTTAAAAATTATATATTTTTATAACCAAAATTCAAATTTAATTGAATTTCATTCCAAAGGATAATTTTAATATTTAGGTTATTTTAGGAAAATTTTAGAGCTACATGTGCTTTCATATGAAACTTACTATAAATATCAGCTGTTAAAAATAGACATTTTTTTAGATTTTAGTTTTTTTTTAAATTTTGCATGTAGACTCTAGTTCTGAGTTTAGGTTTATTTAATCATGGTTTCAGTTTGTAATTATTTAAAGTAATCAATATGAATCAATTCTGAGTATTATTTCAATAGCTTGGCCTATTTGTAATTTTCTTATTCTTGTTAGTTTTTGGGTTCATTATGAACCACTTTGATTAGCTCCCATTACCTTTGACTTCATCAATTTCTAGAAGGGGAAAGAATTACTCTCAGTTCCTATCTTAGATGCTCAAATTTTTCCTTTAAAAGTGGCTTCATTAGAATGTCTACAATTTGATCCTTTGTAGAAATAAATTAAAGTTTAACATTTTGTTCACTTACCTTATCTCTTAGTAAATGATAATTGATGGGAATGTGATTAGTTCTTTAATGTATGACAAGATTAATTTATATGCTTATGACACTTTTATTGTCACAATAGATAGGACTAAAACTATCATACTCCACCTTGTATTCTTTTAAGGTCTATCTCATCCATAGGACTTGATGCAACATGAAGCTACTACAATGTACTCATCCTCAACATTAGATAATGGCATTGATAATTGATTCTTGTTTATCCATGACACTAGGTACTCTCCTAAGAAGAAAAATCCTCCATTGGTTCTTTTATTATCATCTAGACTCCCTACCTAGTTTTCATCTATATATGCTACTAAATCAAACTCCTTACTCCTTAGATATCATAACCCAAAATCCATAGTACCTTTGAGATACCTAAGTATCCTCTTGACTGATTTCAAAAGGTTTTTCCTTTAGATTTGCTTCATATCTTCCCATAAGACCTATTTCTTGCATGATATCAGGTCTAGAGTAGCAGTGTGCAACAAACTTCCAACCATTGACATGTATGATATCTGATTGACCTTTGGAGATTCATCCTCCTTGCTTAAATTATACCTTATGATCATAGGTGTGCTAACCCTTTAATATTGCATCTAAAATTTCTTCAACATCTCTCTTATTTACTTAGCTTATGAAATGCATATGCATTTTTTAATTGAATGATTTGTAACCCAAGGAAGAATGATAGTTCTCATAGTATGGAGATCTCAAACTCTTTCTTCATCACTTATTCAAAGAATTTAGTCATACTATCATTTTTTCCACCAAATATAATGTCATCCACATAGACAACCACCATCAACTGATGATCACTTTCTATCTTTATATATAGATTACTGTTTGTAATTCCTCTCTTCAATCCTTGGTAAAATATTTACTTGTCCAATATGGCGTACCAAGCTCTATGATCTTGATTTAGATCATAAATTTATTTTTTTAATATACATACAGAGTCCTTATTACCTGATAATGAGAAATGCTTAGGATGTTCTATGTATATCTCTTATTCTATGTTCCCATTCATAAAAGTTGATTTGACATACATCTAATACACCTTGAACCCTTTAAAGCTTGTATATGCTAGGAATAATCTAATAGCCTCCAATATTACTAATAGAGCAAAGGTATCCTCAAATTCTACCCCTTCTAATTTTGTATACCCCTTACATACCAATCTAGCCTTATTCCTAGTGATTTTTCCATTTTCATTCAACTTGTTCCTAAACACCCATTTTGTGCCAATGACATTCTTGTCTTTATTCCTAGGAATTAGTTCCCAAGTCTCATTATTTTCTATTTTGTATAATTAATCATTCATAATATCTATCCAAAAATTATCTTTTCTTGATTCTATAAGGTTATTAGGTTCAATATTAGACAAAATAACAACATTCTATTGATTTAGGTTACTTACCATCTCTCTCCTTGTTTGCATACCTGTATCCTTATTATCAATGATTTGTGACTTAGGATGGTCTCTTTGAATTTATCTTGAAGGACCTTTTGAATCTTATCTTTCCTTAATTTTTTATTCTTCCTCATTTAACTCTATTTTTTCTTCTTCATTATCGAAGTCCAAATTATCTAATGCATCCTTTGACTAAGAATGTGATTTCTTAGAACTAGTCTCATCAATCTTCACTACTATTTTCCACTATATTTTTCAAACTCTTATTATAGAACATATAGGTAGAGGTTACTAATGAGTATCCCAATAATATTCCTTCATCATACCTTGAATCAAACTTAAGTCTTCCTCATCTCTCTTGATGAAGCATTTGCTTCCAAACACTCTAAAGTGTTTCATATTAGTAGGTCTTCCTTTTCATAGTTCATAGGGAAAATAATATGAAACACTTTAGAGTGTTTGGAAGCAAATAATATTTGTAGTTTTGTTATCTCCAATTATCATTTTTCCTATAGCACTCTTCTTCAATGAAATGAACTTGATCTTATATCTTATCATTTGGATTAAGTAGCCATTATCTATATACCATTTCATGTCTTAATTTTGAATGTGAAAGGCAGTTTGAGCTAGCATACATTCATATAATTTAGTCTTCTTCTCCTCCACCTTGTCCATAGGGTCTAACTTCTTGATTCACTTCTCAGTGGTATGACTATATACTTTTTTGTCTTGACTGATCTTCCTCATATGCCTCATATTAAAATCCCTTAAAATATGTCTTCTCTTATCATAATTATGGCACAAAATTCTATTTATAATATTTAAATGAGCATTTATCCTATTCCTTCATGAGGAATTGATGCTAGCATGATGTCTACAATCCACAGCTCTATGTCCATATTGATTACAAGAGAAACAGTAACCATTGAAACAATTCACATACCTTATCTATTTGATACTAATTATATTTTAATTACTAGTAAATGATCCACCTCTACCTTTGTTTTTTCTTGAAGGATTTATATTCTTATTAAATTCTTAGTGGTTAATTTGGATCTCTGATTTGAGAGTTTCTACATAGTTCTTCACTATATTAGTACTATCACATCTTGATAGTCCATTGCCCTTTCAAGTCTAACTCTCCTTATCTTTGTTTTGGTTTTGTTTGAATTCAAAACCTATTTTATCATGTGGATATTTTTGAATACTCAAAATATTACCAATAATTTTAATGCTCTTTTACAATTTCTAATGTCTTTAATTTTATTATTGCATGATCCAATTCTGCCTTCAAAGACTCCATTCTATTTGAAAATTATTGCATTCTTCCTCCTTAGTCTTAAGACTGATAGTGACAATCTTAAATTGATTTTCCAACTATTTAATGATATCTTCATGTTAATTGGTTGTTGTTACTTAGTCTCTCTTTAAATATATTGATTTTTTCCTCATAACCCTTAACCAATGATCTTAGTTTTTGATTCTTCCTTATTTGGAACTTCAACTCCTCTATATCACTCACTAATTCTTCTTCAAGGTTCACTTAATCCTCTTATTCATTTGATTCTTCATCTTCTATAATAATTTTACCTTTTAATCAACCTTAATTATCTATTTTTATGGCCATGAATATAATTTAATTTCTATCATGATCAACACTATCAGATATAATTTTATCACTTATATCAAAGGAGATACTATCTTCTTTAGTATAAAAACTTATCTTGTTCTTAAATGACCCTTTCTTGACTTCATACATAGAATTTATTATCATCACCATGGTGTTAATCATGCTCTCCATCATTCTCACTCTTATCCTTGTTAGGGAACTTGGATGCAAAGTGACCAATCTTATCATAGTTAAAGTACTTAAATGGTAATTAGCCCTTATACTTACCTGATCCTTTGTTTAGTTTTTTCGAAAAACATGGATTATATCTTATAATTATCAATGTCTATATAAAAATCATCATTAACCTATTTATCTTGTGAATTTTTATTAGACTTTGAATTAATCTTCCTTCTTGGAAGGTCTTCCATCACTTCTTCTCATTTTATAGGTAGACAAGATACCATGAAACTCATCCATCTATAATTTGTTGAGATCTTTGATATCCTCCATGGTAGAGAATTTTTAATAAAACTTGGATGTCAAGGATATTAATACATTTTTTACAACTTTTATCCTAAACCTTTGATGACATTTTCCACTTTATCTACTCTTAATAGATAAGATGTAATTTTTTCATCTTCCTTCATTCTCAGACTTCAAACTAACTTTGGTGGGTCTATAATTTTAACAACTTGACTTTGGTATCTCCTTCATATATGGTTTGAAAATTTTCTCAAATTTATTTGTATAAATCATAATGTATGACCTTTACACATTTTACCTTTGAAATACCACATAGGATGAGACTCATTATCTTAGAGTTATTTTCACTTGGCTTCTTTTTTAATACATAAGTTGGTGGTGTAGGAGGTGGAGTGAATCCATCAAAAATTGATTGATATATGTCATAACCTAAGTACATTAAATAGGTATTCATTATAATGTTTTAAAATTCATAGTTAATCCTACTAAATAAAGGGGCCTTATTGGTTGAGAAACCTCCTTGTACTTGATGACTAGATATGCTTATGTTTCTAGGATCTCCTTTAAGCTATTAGGCTTGCTTTAAAGGACCAAGCTCTGATACCAATTTTTATAATAATAATTCATTGGGGGGGTTAATTAGTGACCTTAAAAAATTTTACAACTATACATTACCTTTCATTAATCATCAAAGAAATGGAATGATAAATCAATGCATTAAGAACCAATCACACAAACATGAAACAATGAACATAAAATAGTATAAGTGATAAACCCTTGAATGGAATAAAACTCACTATGACCTCTATAATTATAATATAGTCCTATAATTTTTTTAAAAAATAAAATTCTATTGAACACCAGACTCAACTTGGAACACTAACTCTAAAATTTCAAACACCCACTTGAACAATGTTTTAGCAAGCACCCACTTGCTAAGAAGCTAAAACTTCCTTTCTAATAAACACTAAATCAATAAAATATAATTTATGAAAATCATCCAATTCATTTTTTTATCAATAAACATATGATGATTACTTCTTCCTTCTCTACTCTTTAATCTCAATGTACACTCTTCTTCGCTTGTCTAACCCTCATCATGTCTGATTAGGTAATGTATCCCTAATATTCACATGTATAAAATTGAAAATCTTCTCATGAATAATTATATGATATTTTATGAGGTTTTATAATATGTTTCATAACATTTTTCTACACATAAATCTTTTATTTCTCTCTCACACATCAAAAAGATCAATTTGATTATATACAAACCTAATGATCATATGACAGTATAGTCAACCATTCACCTTATTCCTTCAATATCAAATATAAATTTATATTTAATACCTTATTCACATATTTGTTGTCCTTAATTCAATCACAATTTTTTTGGCCACAACACCTTATATCCTTATTTATCCATTAGGACTCATGGATTAGGTCTTTCTAATAACATGTATACCATGTTCACTTGGAACAACTTTCACCTCCATAGATGAAAAAATACTTTTAAATATAATTAATATACCACATATAATATATTATAATCTCTATAAGACATTTTAGATCTAACCACTTCATGAAAACACTCATTATAGTTTATTGTCATATTAGGCCTATGAGCACTCACTAACTATTTGATCTCTCTCATGCTTGATCACTTTCATGTAATTAAATCAAGGAATACAAATCATGTTTAGAAGAAATATATTACCCTAATTTAATATTCAATCACATATAACAATATGACTTAATGACCAATATTGGTCTTACAGACCAATTTTTTGACTCCATTTCTTATGCTCAAATCTACCTATGATTAGCTAATGAAAATGAACTATTTATTAAATTCTAAGGCTATAAATTCCTTATAAAACGTCATTTACATATTAATAATGTATTTATTATCCTATCTAATCTATTTTAATTCCTTTCTGAATCTAATTTTTGAGAGAAATTGCAAAACTCTGATAAATAAGCCCTTTTTGTATGGTCTTCTCTCTCTTCTGACAATATAATACCACCATGAGGTACCTGAGAGAGTCATCTACCTATTCAAATAGGTTTTATTATAAATTGAATCCATTATATCATTTTTTGAATCAAATCTTGATCATCATGTTTTTATTAGGGTTTTAGGGAGGTTTAATACAATTTATAGTATTAGTGATTATTTATAGTGAACGACTAACAAAATTCAAAACTAATGAACATAGATTTCATCTAGGACCCTTATCCTTATCCAATTAAAGAATCAAGGCACCATGTAATGTATTTAAATGCCAAAAAATTCCTAAAAGTTCTTCTCAATTTTAAGTACCTCATTATGTGAGCTTGAGAAGGCCTAAAACAATGATTCATGCACTTTTACTTCAAATATTGACCTCGAACTTTGTGAACAACTATATCTCAACTTAATTAAGTTATATACATGATTACATGAGATAATTCACCTTTAAAAATGGTCATGATACCTTTATAATGGCAAATAGGATTTTGGAGTGCTTTGGGTGCATCCCTTAAATAAAGGTCCTATGTATTTTGGGATGGATTAAATGCCATGTGAAGGTTACCTCATACTCTCAACATGATCAACCTACTTGATATGAAATTTAGGAAGGTATACTCCATGAAAATATCAATCAAAACACCAAAATATACTTTGTTCCTTGATAGGTTTTTAAGTATTTTCAAGATCAAGCAGCTTTCTCTCTCATCAATGACAAACAACACTTCATCAGATCATCAAGAATGGATTATAGATATCCTATTTGACATCAATGAAAATCAAATTCTCAACAATTTTTTCCACGTATGAAGCCTACTGATAGACACAAAAATGGATAGAAGGGGATATTTAGCCTTGTATCTGCAAGTGTGGATCAATAAAAACTATGTAAAATGAGAATTGGTTGATGGTGGGGTAGTTGTTAACATTTTTCCTTTGTCATTTATTAATAAACTTAGGTATGTAAAAAACCAATTTCCATACTACCAAGAACACTTTATAAGGTTATGATAGCCTCAAATCTACCTTAATAAGAACCATCATGATTCCTATCACTTTGGTTCTTAAGACAATGTTGATATCATTTTAATGTGATTAATATAGATACATATTATAACATGATCTTAGGTATACTTTGGATCCATATAATTAATCAAATCACTTCTACCCTATTTCATCGAATCAAGTTCCTCCACTTAGTGAAAGTATTCATCACTCATGGATACCCTAATCCATTTGACTCTATTTAAATCACCATGCAAAAAAAACCAAGGACACACATTGATTATCACTTGCCCACTAATGGTGTGGAAAATACCTCACACTTGGTTGAGTAAAAATACCCCTTGACATCAAATGTATTTATCTTAAATAGGGATACCAAAGTTCATAATCTTCCATAAAATGATAAATCTAGAGAAAAGTGAGTTAAAACAACAAAATGATTAAGTGAAGAAACTCCCATAACCTTGATAGCTGTCTCAACAAAGTCTAAAGATGAAATTATCAGTATAATAGAAAGAGATGAACCAATCCAACTTTAGTTTGATCGTTGTAGGGTCAAATTTTATATTCCTCACATGCCTCTCAGATTAAAATATCTTAAACTTAGTATTAATAACCACCACATTGGCATGATATAAATCTTGGGGCATGAAGACAAACCCCTAAAGAGCCTAATGATCCATATTTTTAGCATAATCTACCAATGCCCTATCATGCAAGGGAAATCAATAGTTCAAATTATGGTTGAAATTTTAGGATAGATAAATAAATGATTCATCTTACCCCATATATGCTAATACTTGAGGGAAAGATTAGTAGGAATAATTGAAATTAACATAAATTATAATGATTACCCAAACATCCCCTATGTTGGATCATCTCTCCCTCCTAAAAAAGAGGAATACCATAGATGTTTACTCACTAAACTCTCTCAAAATATATAAAACATAGCAATAGGAAAAACAATTTAATCGTGTCTCATCAATAATATTTTGATTTTTGCTAATATGACCATAAACCTCTTATACAATAAAAAGGTTAAGGCAAACAACCTAATGAATGCTTGAAAATGTTTTCCTTCCCTTATCCACACATTTTGAAAATAAAAGTTGAGTTAGTCCTACCCTATAAATGGTATCGCGAGCTTCAAAACTATACTCACAAATGTCATATACATGTAGGATACCTTGTTCTTAGACTAGACAATCAAATTGACAAAAATAAAAGAGTTCAAAAGTTTAGACCTAACTAGTTATGCCCTTAACTAGTGATTGAGGATTTCAATAATGGAGCCTATAAATTATGAACTCTAGAGGGAAAGGAATTATATTAATCTATTAACTCTTTATACATGATAAGTATTTATATCTAGTTCTTGCATTTCACAGTACCTTCATTACATTGCATATACCATTATTATCACTTTGTCTTGTATATCAGATGTCATGTTTGGTGATTATTTATTTTTTAATTTTCATAACAGCAAACTTTTATAATGTAGCATATCATATCATTCCATTCTCACACTACCCTATTATCCCATAGAAAACATTTTTAAAATAAGCATCATGTTGGTTCTTTACATAGTTATTATGAGCATAATACATCTATTCCCATACATATTCTTACACAGGATAAAAAATTCTAGCTTATAATATAGTCTAGAGGCTTGTTCATGATATATTATCCTCTTATAGTGCCCTTTAAAGCATAAAATTAGCATGCTCATTTTTTTTAAATTTTACTTGCCTATCTTGGTCTTTGGTGATGAGCCCTTGCATCTTACTAGTTTCATGGGGATAAGATTTGGGGGTAAAGGCCTTAAAAATAAGGAAATCATACACTCATATGAAAAATTAAAATCTTATGAAAATAAAAAAAATTCAAATTCCACATATATCACCATCTGATAACTTTGGGTGTTGAGCCCTGACATCTTACTAGTTTGGTGGGGTTAACATTGGGGATATATACCCTTACTCACCTATATCTAGCCTTTGGTGATGAATACATATGTCTTCCTAGTCATGTGAGACTAGGTGTAGGGGGTCATAAAAAGAAGAAAAATATAAATACATAATTAATATTAAACTGAAGAGTGTCCAACTAGAAAATTCTTCAAAAATATTATTTATATTCCTAGCCAAAAAAGGTAACTTTATCCCATTCATGGTTTTCATATTTTATCATCTCACATTAACCCTATATCCCTTTTAATTATTTGCTACAAATATAAATTCATATTTCATATAAAAGAAATAAACGGGTTGTCACTTGTAAAACATTTTCTACTGTATTCACAATTTCATTCATGTTTAAAAAAAATACATCATTTGCATACATTTTTATTCTCACATATATAGGCATATTCAAATTCATTTTATCAAAAATAAAGTGATACATGGTATATCATCACATGCCTAGTCATCTAGAGTGCATAAAATAAGAATTAAACATGGAAATTAAAATCCATAACACATGAATGATTGGTCACTAAAATTAAAACCAAAACATCTTCATATATATTATAATAGTGTTGAGTTCATATAATCCTGTCTCAGTACAATTCAACTTGTAGAGGGTAAGTGAGTCAAACATCTTAAAAATAAAAAATAAAATAAAATATGTATGTATGTGTATACATTCTCAATAATGGCCCTAAGGTTCTAGCCTCCTCTTTCTTCTATTAGTTCCTTAAAATTA